>JAALXK010000280.1:0-104452 GCA_012977745.1 Fusarium anguioides | reverse complement strand
GATAGGCATGTCTGAGGAAGTGCCTTTTGTGGTGTTACTTATGTGGCCACACCGGGAATAAAGAGAACACTTGAGTTGCATGTAAGCATAAGGATAGGATTTAATGTGATTTTTATTTGAGACTTGAACTGTGGACTGCTTTTATAATTTCGACTCGCAAGGCAGAATGGTCTTGTTGTGGCATACTACACACCTGCACATACACACACACAGATACACACATCAGTACGCCGATATAAGTTCTATCTGTTAATCTGTGTTTTTACTTTTTATCTCTTTTGCACCCCCAATAAGCACTCTAATTGATCCTGGATTATATAGAGTTTAACGACCCACATAATACTAGTTACCCTGCCCACCTTCCGCCTCAATTCCACTTACTAGTATCAATCGCAGCTATACCGTTACAAAGCCTACTACTTAAACTCCTTGAATTAGTATACTTTGGTGTACTACATAAATCCTGCAATATTATCTCTTTACTGGCCCTGCCCTGCAGAGATCCAGAGCTGAGAAGAAATGCGAATACTCAGGACGATATGTTAAGATTAGACTGATTTTACCTATCACGTTCGCTCTCCTTAAAATTTGGCATATTCGAACATCCTTCTTTACAGTAAATCGTCTCTTTTCCTCTTGCCTCACCAACTGACCGGGTTCAACACTGCCTCTGTTTCCCCCTCCATCTTACACGTAGGGTTCTTTGCCATTCGGAGAGTCTTCGCACGCCTTATGATATACATGGAGAAATCCATTCCTGAAGATCACTTCAATCCCATTGCATTCACTACCTCCCATTAAGGGTCCATCTAGACTTGAAGGCAAGACAGTCAGATGTCACTAGTGACTGAGAGAAGTGCAAAGCCCAGCTTGCTGGAGTACTCAGCAATGTTAGCTAAGAAGAATGTAGGGGAAAGCTGTATGAGAAAATGTTACCCACTCCTTGTCTGAAGGTTCTGAAATGTGAAGACAGGCAGATAGGGGCTAGAATAGTGCGTGCTCTTTAGACCATTCTATAATTTCGCATGCTTTTTTAGCCCCGAAAAAGGAAACAGCTTCTCAAACTTCGAGTGTCTTGAAATATTCGTCAAACTTAAGTGAGATTTCGATACTGTTATGACTATTATAGAAGCCCTCCACTATGTTTTGGGTGTGGCCATTGGAAGGTCATGTTACAACTTGGCCCCACAAACCCTCTCGCTGAGTAAACAATGATTTAGTATAGTGACGCTGGACGATAGGATTGTGAGCAACGCAAGCTGGGCCGGAGTGCTCAAGAAACAATTTGACCACACCTATCATCTGGATGCAAATGGAACGCAACTATCGTTTGCAGCGTCAATCTCAAACACTGTAACAATCGGGAGATTTCTAATGATGTACAAAATCATCCTTCGGCAGCACGTTGGCATCGCTCCAGTCTTGAACGGGGTCTATGGCTATGGCTTCTGGGCTTCTCAAACAGCCAGCTCACCGAACCGGATTATAGACCCATTGTCCAAGTAGCGAAATGAAATACTATCATCGGTAATAGCTGCTGATCACTAATTAAGACTCTCACAGCATATATCACATGTGTTACACTTAGGATTATCAAAGGTATCCTCCCAAATTCCCACAATCTTCTTTGAGCATAAATTCACCTTGACTCCTGTTTCTCGGGGCAGAAGGATCGTGGTAACGCGGGCGGAGATAATGTTGACCAATCGCGATGAGGCTGAGGCAGATCCCCTCAGCCTGCCTGCATTAGGGAAACACGGGCGAGAGGAGTAATCGTTTTTGGAAACAAATGGATGGGATTCACGAGATAAATACAATGTAAATTGTCTGCTTGGTTGTCTCTAGGGTAAACTCGGCAGCCAATCTGAAGCTTGGTCGGATGGCCCCACAATTACCTGGATCAGCTTTTCCAACCTGATGTAAGAGAATAGAAACAGTCCACTTGAATCAATTCTTCATCACAACCAACACACCCATCAATTGCGCATCCTCAACCCTTTAACATGGACGGTCTCGACGAGTTTGAAAAGTCTCTAGCCGCCGAGAAGGCCGAGAGAGAACGCGCAGATCGCAACAACGACGAAAAGCGTCATCGAAAACACAGACATCATCATCGACACGACTCAGAACGCGACAGGGACAGACATCGAGACAGAGACAGACATCGCAGAAGACATGATGGAGATGATGATGGCCATAGAAATAAGCGCTCGCGACACTCACGCGATGATGAGGATAGCCACCGATCGCGACGACACGGCGATGATCGACATCGCAAAACAACAGATCCTAAAGAAGATCTTCCCATCCTCGACGAAGAGACGCCATCAAACCAAGACTCTGTCGATCGTTCAAAATCCATCCAGCGAGACTCTTGGATGACAGCACCATCCTCCATCGAAGTCGACTACATCCATCGACCCGATAAGAACAATTCACCACCTCCCAAACCCGAACCAAAGCGTGTCGTATCCAAGCGCGAGATCAACACCCATATTCAAGACATCAACGAGGGCAAATCCATCGATGAACTCGACATTCCTACCGAAAGAACAGTCGATTATACCTTTGGCGACGCTGGCTCTTCATGGCGCATGACAAAGCTCAAAGCTGTATACACCGCAGCTGAAGAAAGCGGTCGTGCAGTAGAAGACATCGCCATGGAACGATTCGGCGACTTGCGCCATTTCGACGACGCTCGAGAGGAGAAAGAAGAGATGGAACGTCGAAAGATCTACGGCAAAGACTACAAAGGTCACGACAAGCCAACAGGCGACCTCTACCGCGAGAGAGTCAAGAACCAACACAAAGATTCACCACCTCCCGAACCCGAACAAGGCACGATCATTCCTGACGCTCATCCACAGCCGACTTCAGCTCCAGCAATGGACCAAACCTCGCTCAACCGCCTCCGCGCCCAAATGATGAAAGCCAAACTCCGTCGCGCCCCGAACGCCGCTCAACTCGAAGAGGAATACAACAAAGCAGCATCTATGTTCGCATCCGCCCAATCGAACCCCGAAGCCGTCGTCCTCAGCGTCATGGATAATCGTCAACTCGCCGGTACCCGAAACGAAGCTAAAGCCATCACCAACAAACGCGGTCGCGAGCGTGGAAACGTCGAAGAGAATACAGACATGTCCATTGACGATATGGTCCGCGAGGAACGTCGAACGAAGAACCAAGCTGGCGGTGAAGGTCTCCGTTTAGCAGAGCGCATCGCTAAAGATGGGAAATACGATAATGATCTTGATTACATGGACGAGAACGCAGAGAAACTCGCAAAGCGCATTCATAAATCCGATATCAACCTAAAGAACATGGCCGTTTCCGAATTCCAGAAAATGTCCCGCGCGTTAGACAATTGTCCACTTTGCCATCACGAAGATAAGAATCAACCTCCTCTTGCACCCGTCATCGCCCTCGGAACACGCGCTTTCCTCACCCTCGCGACCGAACCTGAAATATCCTCCGGCGGTGCTGTCATCGCCCCCCTCGCGCATCGATCAAATTTATTAGAATGTGATGATGATGAATGGGAGGAGATACGAAACTTCATGAAGAGCTTGACGCGAATGTATCACGAACAAGGTCGTGAAGTAGTCTTCTACGAAAACGCAGCACAGCCTCATCGTCGCATGCACGCAGCCATGGTCGCAGTTCCAATCCCCTACGAAGAAGGCGCAATGGCACCTGCATACTTCAAAGAAGCATTCCTCTCATCCGATGAAGAATGGAGTCAACATCGCAAGATCATCGATACAGGCGCAAAGGCACGCGATGGAATGGGTCGGTCGGCGTTTAGACGCTGTATCGCAAAGGAGATGCCGTATTTCCACGTATGGTTTACTCTAGATGGTGGTTTGGGACATGTTGTTGAGAATGCGGGTAGATGGCCCAAGGGTGATCTTTTCGCGAGGGAGGTTCTGGGGGGTATTGTTGATGCTGAACCGCATGTTATGAAGAAGCAGGGAAGATGGATGAGAATGGATCCTAGAGTTGATGGGTTTAAGAAGGGGTGGAGAAAGTTTGACTGGACGAGGATGTTGGCTGAAGCATAAAACATGGCGATCATAAGGACTAACAAACAATAATAGAGGAAGATATCGTGGAGAGAAGTTATCAGTTATCATTAAGCGTTGATATGTAAGACATTACTCGGACATTTCCCGTCCTCAAGATTAATGTATCTAAGAAACAAAAAGAGATATAACACTCCAACCTTGGCCTTTTCTTCCCATCCAAACCAAGCATGAAGCTCTCTCTCTCTGGGGTATCAAGACCGACACTTACGTCGTACCAGTATGTTTATGTTATGTAAAGATATTATCGCACAAGCGTGCCACGTCGTCCCCTCTCGCGATCCTTCCGTCCATCCGACCCAGTAACCTTCATCCAGTCCTCCCATTCTTTACTCATCTCCATGAGCACAGAACCCATCACACTTGCACTGGCCATCAAACCATGGCCTTCTCCCTCTAGTACGCGGACTTCACAGCGACGCATTGTTTTACCGAGCCATTTCACGTTGTCGACTGGGACGCGGGTATCTCGACTGCCGTGGTGAATAACGACTGGCCTTGTAATATCGACGTAGCGGAAACCGATTGTGTGGCGGCGCTCGAGACAGACGAGAAGATCGACGGCGGGATTGGCACCGGTGGTTGCGAGTTCCCAGATGGCGTGGGTTAATCGGAGATCGTAGGTCATTTGTCGCTCCTTGTCTGCCATTGCATCGGCTGCTTGAGCGATGATATCGGCGTCCCCTCTTGTGCCCTGTGGAATGCTCATTCTGTCCATATTCTCCGTAGCAGTAGGAGCTTCCAATTGCTTATCGCCGTGGTTGCCACCGGGGGATTTGTTATACACATTCTCTTTATCCAAGCTCGGTGTAACATTGCGCGTACTTGTACTCGCCGCGCTTTCCCGTCCGCTATTATTCTTTCGCTTCTGTCGTCGTGGAGTCTTGGGCAATGAACTTGTAATTGAGCTACTCGTCGCTGTCATGAAGCTACTGTTGGCAGCCTTGAGAATCGGCGTCGGTAGGGCTCGGAGGATCCGCTGCGAGGTCGGGATCGCGTTTGTCGGGGGGAGGGTTTGCGACGTGCCGAAGACATTCATCTGGGAGGGAGGAATCCATGGCGCGAGTAGGTGTATTCGACCGCGAATATGTTGAGGCATACGAAGCGCTGTAGCGAGAGCGTAGATGGCACCGGCCGAGTGGGCCAGTATCGAGAACTTGGTGATCTTGAGAGTTTGGCAAATAGCATAGACATCATCTGCGACAGTTAGCGAACATTCAACAATTGTATCGGCATTAACTTACCAGGCCAGCTAAGCGGCGTAGCAGTCCCATCTGAATAAGGCTCGCTATCGCCAACACCCGGTCGATCCGGGGTAATAAGCCGTAGCTTTAATGTCAATGCCAACTCATCATAAAAGGCAGTGATATATCTCGTCAATCCCATTCCAACACAGCAAAAGACAGCGGATCCTTCGGAATCGCCAACTTCCGAAAAGGAAATGACACGACCAGTCTGAGGGTGTTTGATCGTTTGCGATAACCGTGGTGAGCAGAGATACGACTCTACAGCATCGTCGACAGAATCGGCGGACTGAGGACGATCGTAACCGGCTGGTGGATGGCTATGAACTGGTTGAGGACTCGGGGATTCGCGGACTCGTTCTTCGGGTTTGGGGTGTAGCGGCGCAGAAAGGCGTTTCAGCCGTGAACTGCTGCGCTTAACCTTCAAACCCTCGTTTGGCGCTGGACTTTGTCGGCCAGACCGTCTTCGATCATTTCGGTCGCTGCTTGGATCTCGCTTGCGGTTCTGAGCAACAGCAGGGGAAGGCGCGCCCTCATCTTCTTCGTCGCTGAAATCATCTCTGCTGACATCGAGGAAACTTCTGCCCGCTACGCTGGTACTCTTGGATGGAGATGCATCCGTGAGACCATAAACAGG
Source organism: Fusarium anguioides (assembly GCA_012977745.1). NCBI lineage: Eukaryota > Fungi > Ascomycota > Sordariomycetes > Hypocreales > Nectriaceae > Fusarium > Fusarium anguioides. Next base: position 98,489 of record JAALXK010000280.1, on the reverse strand, counting down.
TGATCGGGTAGATGACCTTGAATGGCCATTCGATGTATGACCCTGCTTTCTTCTGCTCGACTCCCGCTCCCGATCTCGAGTCCTGTGGTGCTCTTCGCCTTCTGGAATCACATCACTAGCCGCACCATCATCTCGTCTTGATCTTCTTATGCTTGATCGCCTATTGGATCCTGTCTTTGATAGACTCGAGTTGCGCGCTGGGATAGCACAGGGAGCATCCATCGGTCGCTCAATTGGCAACTCGTAATGCGACTCTTCGCGGATCGCTGTTTCTGCAAAGAAAGGATCGCCGCGTCCACCACTGTGAACACTCTCACCAGGAAGAGCACCAGAAGATGAAGCCGAGACTCCGCCAGACGTTCTCTTCCTCTCGGCTTCCTTCTCCCGCAGACGCTCCTTGGAACTCATATACATGAGGCCCTTTGAACTCCTCGTTGTCTTCTTGCCCCAACTATCGTGCGATTGTTTGTGGTTCAATTCGGGAGTGCTAGCGCCGCGACGTTCGATCGAGAGGTTTCCTATACTCTGTGTATCATCGTTCTTTGACGCTTGTGAAGATCCCTTGGATGATGGTCGAGATGTACTATTTCGGATAAATGATCGTAGACCACCCTCACGACTTGGGCTTCTGGGACTCTTGGGGCTTTTTGTCGCAGTGATGGGGGAATATCCGCTCGGGGGTTTCGAGGTTCGAATAACCGGTGGTAAAGCGGCGAGTTCGTCGAGCGAAACGGGATCCTGTCTCAGGTCGTCGAGGCTAGGTTGATGAAACGCTCCGTAGTCTACACCAAAGCTACCATGACCGGGACTCGATGGTAGCGAAAGACTTATTGGTGGTGCTTCGAAATGATTCGTTGCGGGCTTGGAGATGACGCTCAGGCTGGTTATGAGGTTGGAGATGACTTCGGGACTGGCAGGTGGAACAGTTGAATTGCGCCTTGACGAGGAGGGGCCTTGGAGTGAACGTCGTCGTGAATGTGAATGCGAATGCGCATGATGACCGCGGGCGCGCGTGGGGATAGGGGGTATATCAGCCGAGTCGTAGTCCATGGCGGCGGCTGGCTGGGGCCTCAGCGTGCCACTTGACTGACTGACTACTTTGTTTGTTATTATGACGAGTCAGGTCAGTTCGGAACGGTGGGTTATCTGAAGGGAGAGAGAATCCTTTCTTCGTGTCAGGCGGTAGATTGTAAGCGGGTAGTGTCTCTGGTCGGACAATAGAGAAGTGGCGCGGGCGGACGGGAGAGCAACCCTTGGATTAAAGGGATGGAAAGGAAAAAGATCTGTTTTGCTTGTGATGAAATGGGATATTAGATTAGCTCGGTTGGTAGAAGTGGTGATGGTGGATCGATGGTGGCTGCTACTAGGTATAAATTAGTTGAGCCTAAGTGGGCTTTCTTTTTAGGTGTCGCGTGGAAAGAAAAGAAGGGAGAAAAGAAGGAAGAAAAGAAAGAAGAGAGATTGACGGTCAAGGATAAAAACAGTGGCAGGTGATAATAACAATAATAAATTTGTGATGGCGTCGGTTGACGAGGAGAACAGAGAGAAGAAGAAGAAGAAGAAAAAGAAGGGGACTGGACTGATTGATTTGATTGACTGCGACAAGGCTTAAAGCTAAGCTAAGCTAGGGGAGAGACAATCAGTGGACCAATCAGTCAATAGAGATGAACTAGAACTCATATTCCAGCTCAACCACTACAGCGAGTCAAGAAGAAAAGGAAAAGCAAAGTCGAGATCTGGAGGTGGAATGGTTTCAATTACAGTATCATTAAGCGGGCTGAACGTTAAAACGCATGGCATTACATACAGTAGCATATGCAACATGGCATGGTATGATCAGACACTATCACCAAGATAGGACGTGCGTCCGTCCGACCAGAGCAGTGTTTCTGTTTGTTTATCCAGTTGCATTGCATTGGATTACCTGCGGGTGCCTCAAGTGACATCTACTTCAACCCCTGAGCAAAAAAAGAAGAAAAGAGAGAAAAGACCCCTGAAAGTAATTCCCCTGGAGCTTACCCTCCTTATCCAGTTAGTCTCTCGCCTCCCCCTGTCATTCTTCAAATCTAACATTCCATATTGTTCACATCATTCCAATAAATTCTATCTAGAATGTTTCGGTTTCAGAGTTTATACGCTTTGAACTCTGTATTAAACTTTATTTAATACAAATCCCACGATTTGAAAGCTCTCGAGGTTTGTTGATCCTTGGAGTTGCTGTAGTGGGTCAGGTTCTCTCGGGCGGGTGTTGGATTAATTGAATGATCCACTGATCCACAGCTAATGCTCTTGAGAGTCATTCAATTTCTTGGGGGGCGATGTATCATTTAGTGATATATTATACGGGCATTAATCACATCTTTTTTTTCTTGCCAAGAGCAACCAACCATCGCTGACCGTTAAGCCTTGGTGCTTGTTGTTTATCCTCCCTGCATATGTTGATGCATGTACCTGCATCTCGTCTTACAAACTTCATCTCAATTGCCGTAGTTACAATATTAAAGATCATCACAGCTGAATCCTCCTAAAACAATAACTATCGGGCCTCAAAAACGCCAGTCATCATTAAAATTACCACATTTAACAAAGTTGAGTCCATCTCAATCCAACTATGGAGTAACTAGACCAAAGTCCCAATATGTATTATGTGGCTTGACTTGACACTAGCCACACTACGTCATTTCCACAGCCTCAGATTCCATCATGTCAATTCCATTCCCCCAGTTTCAAGGATTGAGCTTCTACGCGTCTAACGTCATGAGGTCGAGCTCTCTTTTTTCCCCTCTCCCGCTTTGACGGAGCCAAGAATAAGCCCAAACCAAAATCCTCGTGTTTTATCTCAATTCCCCCAGGTTTTAACTTTCTTCACACTACTAAACCATCTCCGCCTCATTTTTAATTTTTTTTAACACGCGACCAAAGCCAAGCCTCGAGTGATGCGCCACTAGTCAATCACAAACGCCAGTCCAAAACACCAGCCCATCATCACCACTGATCGTCACTATGGACGTCGTTCTCTCCCTCCCAATCATATCTTACCTCCTCTTCCCAGGCACAGCATCATGGTCTACTTCTCTAAACATTCTCTTCTTCTACATGACATGGACGACCTTCGTGCTCTCCCACACATCCCTTAAGATCCGCCTCCTCGGCACCCTCGCCATACGTGGCGCTCTATTCCTACTACCATCCCTCCTCACAATCCTCTTCGACGCCGGTGTTCCCAGTGTCGCAGAGTCAATCAAATTAGGCGGTCGCGCGTCACTTCCCCCACGCGATAGCCGTTTCATTGGGAGACAAGTTGGATTGGTGGTGTTAAACATACTCATCGTTACAGCCTTTGAGGGCGCGTCTAATTTGGTGTTTAAGTATGGCCTTGCCGAAGAGGATTTTAGTTCAACGGGGTTATTCCCGCTGCCGTGGGTGTTGGCGAAACATTTGCTGATGATGGCTACGGCGAGAGAGGTTTTGACTTATTACATTCATCGTAATGTACTCCACGCAAAAGGCGCAGTTGGGAAGTATCACCAATCCTACAGCCACGCTCGATCAGCAGCGCCATACAGTCTCCTTGTTTTCGCCGACCATCCAATTCCTCTTCTTCTCCATCATTTCATCCCAATTTATCTCCCATCAATTGCGTTGCGCCCTCATCTTCTAACATACTTCCTCTTCCTCGGCCTCTGCACCCTTGAAGAAACCATCTCTACATCAGGATACAGTGTTGTCCCTGGTATTATCATGGGCGGAATTACGCGCCGCAGAGCGGTTCATTATGCAAGTGGAGGCGATTGCAATTACAGCGCATGGGGATTTTTGGACTGGTTGAATGATACTGGACGAGGGAGGGATGTTCTTGATGATATTAGAGCCGAGGCGGAGAAGCATCATATCAAGGAGCGATCGACGGATAAATTGGATAGCGGTGTGAGCGCTGTTCAAGGAGGGATAGACAAATTAAAAAATGGAAGTGAGGGCGGGCAGAGAAGAAGTTCACGATTGAGATCAAAGCGTGGAGAGTAAATAGCATAATGAAGCCGTTCAATTGTTGACCCAGCATGTGCGCATAACCTTCTATGTGTACAAACTCCCATCCCAATTGCTAGTTACCCTCTATTTATATCCCATCTTCTTAGCAAACCAGCTCAACGTCTCAATACCGCTCTGAACCCTCATTCCAATTCTAGTATCCAGTACGAAACCCTCCCAAACCTTGGCAACGTCCAATTGCTTGACACATTCATCGTACTTCTCGCGTCTATACGCTGCGATCTCTTCTGGTGTGGTCTCGGGCGGGTTACAGCACTCAGACCATGCGATGGCGCCTTTTTCGTACACGCTTGCTGGGAGGACGTAGTCATCCTTTGTAGGCCCCTTGAATGCGAATCTATAATCCTTGTTAGAGTAATGTTTTGTATACGGAGAATTGTCGCGAAATTACCTGTCGTATTTCAAGACATGGGTCTCCAGTAACTGTCTCGCTTCAACAAACTTCTTCTGCTGCCGGAATAACGATGCACTGATGAGCGCCCAAGAACCCATCTCATCAACCTCAGCCTGGATCTTCTCCACCGCCTCGGGCGCACCCGTGCATCGCTCCCAGCTCATACCGCTAACAGCCTTGTCGAGCTCTGCCGGACCCATACGCTTGATCGTATTCCACATATAGCTCATCTCCAGTGCCGGACTTGATCCAATCGCATCGGCAAGATCAACACTCAAGCTCTTAGCGCGATCCTCCCACTTCTGCACCTTTCGCTGGACAAATGTCTCAAAAGGTAATTGACGCGCCATGAAGCGCTTCTTACCAGCTACACCGGGAGCCTTGCGTAGGTATTCTTCCGCCTTGGCCTTTTGACGACGCGCCTCATCTGCATCGCCGGCAATTACAGCGTCGCGGTAGAGTTCAATTGAGGCGATACCTGCCATGTAGTAGTATAGTGCGTGACTCCAGTCATTAAGCTCGAGACATCGCAGGAATGAGTCGCGCATGAGGGGCCAGTCCTGGAGAGCCATTGAGTTGAGAGAGAGTTCAAAGTTATTAAGAGCCGTGACCTGTTTCATCTTTGACTCGCCGCCCGTAGTAAGAACTTCAACTGCCTTGGCGACATTGCGTTCATTGCTGTACAATCGCGCTTCCTCAATAAGCCAGAGTCGAGAGTCGGGGTATCGCGACCGCATCGAAGCGAGGAGCTTTTCGCATTTACCGCGAGGAGGACCAACAATCTCAGCGCCCTCATCAAAATCCTTCGAATCGGGGAGAATGTCAACTGCGCCAAGAAGAGCGTTGTAGTAAGACAATAAGACAAGACCAGCGATGGCGCCATTGACGTTGGCGTAGGCTGTTGAGCGCCAGAGCATGCGAACACCACGCTCACGATCACCGCGAAAGCCGACGACGGATAGAACACGGGTAAAAGCAGGTGGAATGAGCGTCAGCATGAGAAGGATCATACCAAAACACATGTTAGCGCCGGAATGGACAAAGATGTCAAGAGGGTTCTCAAGAAGAACGGAGTCGGATTCGGTAGGCTTGGAGCGAGCTTCGCGCAGCGGCGCTCCTTCATCAATCTTGTCATCTTCCGCATCGGCACTCGAGGAGCTTGAAGAGTCCATGTTTGAAGGTGTCCGAGTACCAGATGCAGACTCAACGTCGAGCTTCTCCATGTCCTTTGTCACCTCGGTCACTGGTTTCGCGCCCAGCGTTCCCTCTCCAGCTTGAGGCATGTTACCCAGGGTCTTGGCCTCAGCTTCAATGATGGCATCAAGCGTAATAAAAGCCTTGCGAAGCTTGAGGAAACTCTTCATGGCATCAATGAGACTCTCGTGCAAAACACCCACGACAGCGCCCATGAGCTGAGTCTCTGCGCGAACGAGCTCAAACTCAGTGCCTGGAGGATACAACTTACTCCCCGCTCGAGCCTTGCCATGCTTCTGGGCCTTTTTGTAATCGGCCAGGGCCTTTGCTTCACACTCATCGAGCTTGGTAGTAGTCTCAGTCATGACGGCTTTCTCGAAACCCAGGACTGAGCGCATGAAGATAGTAACAGCAAGACCAAGCTGATGAAAAGACGAGTCGCCCGTCTGCAACTTCTCCCAGGCACCATCGATATCATCATTCATGATAAGACCACAAGAATTCATTGCGTCGTCAATGTCTTCCATCTCCCTGGCCATGTTATCCTTTGTTGAGATTGAACCAGCATCGCTGGCGACGTCTGTGGCAGGCGTTGCGGTGCCAGACCGGAACCAACCTGTTAAACGACTCATTTTGATGAATTGAATTGAATTGACGATGAGAGATTTAGAGAGTGGTTTCTGTGAATTGATGCTGAGCCTCAGATGCTGACGTCTTCAATCTTAGGCTGATTGTGAGATTTGGAGCCCCTCTTTGTGGCGTTTACCGCTGATGCAGAGCAGAGCAGAGGGCTTAACCTCCAGCTGCAACCGTGATTCTCGTAATGATGCGAATAACCAATGCTCAATAACGATAGTAGTAGAGATAAAATATGAGATGTTTATATAGGTAGAGGTGGATGAAAGAATGAGTGAGTAAAAAAAACCACTCGCTGTTTGAGATCAAAAAATTGGTTCCATCATAGCTTCTGCAGGTAAGCAAGCTAAGCTATTGCTCCCCACCAGAATGGCCCCAAATCCGCGGAGTTTAGGCGGGCTTACGCATTGCATTGGTTAGCTCTCGGACCAATCGGATCGTATGGCTGACATCATTTATTGTCTTTTGGGTGAATGATCTCGTGCTTTTGATGAGCATTTAGGCAAATAATACGAGTCTGAAAAGCTTGAATTCATGCTTTCGATATGTCCAATTATAGAACCAGCTATTTATTCCTGTAGAAGTTTGCTGTCATCAATCTGAAGCTCTTCCGCCTTATAACATCGAGCAAACGGGTTGTCGGAGATCAAGAGGGTCCGCCGATGAGTCCGGCTTTTTCGGATCCACGGAAGGGGCGTGTATCTGCGCCTCCACGATTGCCGAATTTGTTTGCTAATTAGTAATTGTGGACTCAAGTTCCTTGCAATACTCCTTGCCAAGCTTAACACAGTAATTTATGTCATTGTCGAGATGCTTCGTCGCTCCTCACCGTCGCAATCCGTTCGTCGTTGACTTCAGGGTAAGCATCGCGTTAAATAAGTGGATTGCAGCATCCTGCCAACCTTTCATTGGATACTGAATCCTATCGATAGAGAAAACCCGTTGAAGTCTTCTTGAATTAAAGTAAGATGAATGGGCTTGTAAGGTATTTTTTAATGCTGGGTTGATACAGACATAAGCATTAATAAGTAGAAATCTAGGTAAAAATCTAAATATATATCAGCCAAGTACCCTGGTACCTAAGTAATAGCTAGATGCAGACAAGAAACATTAAAATATTCGCATTGAGTTATCTTTGACGTCAGTAGAACTATGCCTGTCAAGATAATGAGAGTTATAAATATTCCCAAATTGGTCAGAATTACAACGAAAACCACGCTTCTCTATGAACATGACAAAAAGCTCTTTGAGCCACTGATCTCAAACGGCAAATACCATTACATGTTCATTATCCAAGTAAAAGTCTGACTGTATGGTGTTGGCGACTTTAACTTAGAACGTTGAATGTTCAAGGAAATGTATTGCGTTGCATCTGCCAAAAATATATGGACTTGACGTGAGTTGACAGAAACAGGGAGTTTCGTGATTGGTTGCGAATTGACTTGAAATCAAGATGACCTATCGCAGAGTCTTTACCAAATGACAGGCCAGAAAAGGAAACTCGAACGCAAGTACCATGTAAGAACGCTCTCATATAACTGTATACCTACTAAACATTCATCTCAAATCTCATAGCTGATAACGTTGCTGCCTACCAACTCTCTCATCACCATCCTGATTCTCAACAATCTCTCTCTCAACCTTCTTATTCTGCCTCCAATAAACCCACATAATCCCCGCAGTAATCGGCAAAGATGCGGCATATAAAAGAACAATGGCCAAGAATCCCCTTGTGTACTTTGGCGCATCACTCTCCCTGAAGAGTTGCTTTCCAGCCAATCCACCAGCATTACTACCAATAACCACCAATGCCAGACCGATACTACGCTTCTCGGCTGATCGGATGTTGATACTCAACCATGCATCGTTCAAACCCTGCGTCAAGGCGTTTCCGCTGCTCAGAAGGGTGAAGAGTGCATATTTAGTCCATTTGTCTTTATCTGTTGATCCAAACAACGCACCCCCGAAGGCGATACTCCAAAGAAATGCGACCATGCACCATAGACCACGCTGCTTGGTCTTATCTGAAGCCCAAGCGATGAAGAAGCTGAGAATAACGACAAGAAAACTGCTGACTGAGTTGAGAAGATTCGAGTTGATCTTGGTGAAGCCAAGACTTCGGATGATGGTTGGTCCATAGAGTTGGAGACCGCCTTTTGGAGCCAAAGATACCAAGTTCAAGATCGTATGAATCCACAAGCGGTAGTCTGTAAGGGCTGAGATGATGCCACGGAATGTGATTTGGGCGTGAGCTTCGGTTTTAGACATGTCCTCCTGGTAGATACGATCGTGCATGATTTCGCGTTCTCGTGACGTGAAGAGATCGAAGCGGCCATGGATGGGCTTGGTATGGATCGGTGATCGAGGAAGAAGGAGGATGAATACCAAGAAGACGACAAGTGTGAAAACGCCTTCGACTGTAACATTTGTTAGCAATTGCAATGTGAAATTGAGTGGGAGGGACGTACTGATGAAAAGCCATTGCCACCCAGCTAGACCAGCGATACCGCCCATCTGAAGAACACCAGCTGCAATCAACGAACCCGTAGCAGTGGCAAAGTAATTTCCGAAATAAAAGATCGACGTCCTCAACGCCAATTCCTTCTCTCTATAAAACATCGCAAGCATATACTGCCCACCTGGAATGAATCCAGCCTCAAAGAGCCCCAACAGGAATCTCGTGGCGAAGAAAGAATGAACATTAGTCACCCAAGCTTGCGTCAACGCGATAGTTCCCCAGATGAGAACTTGACCCGTCAGCCAGATGGGAGCGCCGAGCTTTTGGAGGATGATGTTGGATGGGATTTCGGCGATGATGATACCGGCCGTCATGAGTTGATCTCCGAGGTTGACATCGTCTTTCGTGATCTTCAGGTCGGTTGTGAGTGTATCGGTAAGGGCATTGCCGATGTTGCTGCGGTCGAGCTGGAGGGCGTAGAAACCCAGAACAAGAAGGGGCATCAGGATCATGTCCAGTCTTGGCTAGTTAGTTTAAGCCATTGAGCAGACGCTGGGGATGTGATGCCTTACTTTTTGACTACTCTCTTCTCTTCATCGTCTGTCCAAGTAGGCTGAGAGACAATCGAGTGCGGCCCATCGTCAACATCATGACCCTCCTTAGAATCCTGATTGAGATCCATTTTTGCCGGTCGCTTGAGTGACATGGCGATATCAATGTTATGAGTTTGAATTTTTCGAGTAGCCAATATAGCGCGCTACCCTTGATCATGCAATAGACGACGACTATCAGCCGTCTTTATAGCCTTTCATCGCCACCACGAATAATCCTCCAAGTTGATAAGGGATGATAAAAGACCAGGTGCGCACGCCATTGAATGCATTAATCGCGTATCTTTACCCGCAAAGAGAGTTTGCGGGGGAGGAGATACTAGATCAACGCGACGTCGCTAGTCTTCGGAGGTGAGCGTCGGCGATGAGCGAAAGGGTGGGGTTTCGGTCGGTTCGCCGATAACTTCAAGATGATCCCTTAGACTTTGGCAAATCCGATGTCTTCTTTAAAGACAAGCATGAGCTAATCAGGAGCGTTTTAAATCATCCTGGCTTTTGTGCGATACAATCTCACCAAAGAAAAGTGTCATTTCAACTTACCTCGCCTCTTTTCAACACCCAATTCCTCAGACATGTCGAAAGATCCGTCAAAGCCCAACATCGTGCTCATCCTGGCCGATAATCTCGGCTGGGGTGAACTTGGTTGCTATGGCGGAGGTCTTCTTCGTGGCGCTGCAACACCTCGTATCGATAAGCTCGCAACTGAGGGTCTTCTCTTGCATAACTTCAATGTTGAGAGTGATTGCGTTCCTACGCGCTCAGCTTTGATGACAGGTCGTCATCCCATCCGAACTGGCTGCCGACAATCCGTTCCCGCTGGCTTCCCCCAAGGTCTCACAAGCTGGGAGAAAACACTTCCAGAATGTCTCAAGCCAAAGGGTTATTCAACGGCGCATCATGGCAAGTGGCATCTTGGTGATATCCCTGGCAGGTATCCTTCTGACCGGGGATTCGATGAATGGTTTGGTATTCCAAGGACAACGGATGAGAGTCAGTTCACTTCGGCGTTGGGATATACCCCTGAGGTTGCAGAGCTGCCATATATCATGAAGGGCACTGCAGGACAAGACTCTGAGAATATTTGTGTTTATGATCTCGAGAAGCGGCGATTGATTGACGAGATGCTGGTTGATCAGTCAAAAGACTGGCTATCTCGTCAAGTCAAGGATGAGAAGCCCTTCTTCTTGTATCACCCGCTCGTTCATCTGCATTTCCCAACACTACCGCATCGAGACTTCGAGGGAAAGACTGGGCAAGGAGAGTTTGCCGATTCTATGGCTGAGATGGATTACCGAGTCGGTCAGCTAATCGATCACTTGGATGAGCTTGGTGTCCGCGAGAATACTGTTCTCATCTTCGCCTCTGACAATGGACCTGAGTTCAGACCACCATACAAGGGAACTGCAGGGCCCTGGTCAGGAACATATCACACAGCAATGGAGGGAAGTCTCAGAGTACCTTTCATCATCAGATGGCCAGACCATGTTCCCGTTGGTGTAACATCCAACGAAACCGTTCATGTTACCGACATCTTTACTAGCATCCTCGAAATCGCTGGTGCGGAAGTCCCATCCGATCGGCCAATTGATGGCATCAGCCAAGTCGCTTTCTTCAAAGACCCAACTTCAGTCAAATCTCAACGGGAGGGCTTCCTCTTCTATATCAAAGATGAGCTGCGCGCTGTGAAATGGAAGGATTGGAAACTCCATCTGGTTTGGGAACCAAAGGTGAATCAGTCCTCTGGAAAGCTCGAGTCGCCATACTTGTTCAACGTTGTGCGAGACCCGAAGGAGGAGACGGATATTCTGCCCTATAACACCTGGGTTCTCCAACCTGTCATGAAGTTGAGAGCTGCATTTGAGAAGAGTTTAAAGAGTGATCCGGCGCCACCAGATCCTCTCAAGGGTCTGTAGATATCTGTTCATAATAAAGAAAAGAATTTGAATCGCAGGGCTGAGATCAACGAAAGACAAGTGATGTTATCGTAGATAGGTAAAATCGTTGATTGAAGATTGCTTGTAAAAACTATGTCGGTTCGAATATCCATGGATCCAAAGTCGGAGGAGTCGAGGTCCATAATGTCGCCGCTCCATCCAAATCCAACGGCGGTACTGCATATTGCCCGAAGAAAAAATCGCTAGACAGTTCAACGGGAAGGTCAGTTGCAACATCAGACATGGAGGCTGACAACTCGTCAAATCGGTCGCGATAAGAAGCCCCAGGAGGATATCGTTCTGCCATTCCCCAAAGCACTGTTGAACATATAGCAACACGACTCTTGAGGGAGTTCACATCAAAGACTGATCCTTGTAATGTGAGACTCTTGATACAGTGAATCAGGATCGCGCCCGACTGAAAGAGGTTTGGTGTCGTTCGCCAGTAGAACCGCAGCTTCCCCTCTTTGAACCCCTCGCGGTACAGCTCAATGCTCGTCGAAGCATACTGAGCTAGATCTCTCAATTCGGCCTCCGAAAGCTCGGGGAAATGACGTGATGGAGAAAGAAGAGACACCAGAGTCATGTATAAAGCACCATCGAAGAAGTTTTGAGGCGCGAGCTTTGACGTTGCGTCAACGGGCGGGACAGTGGCATGCCATTCAATAAGTCGGGCTTTCATTCCCATCTTCCAAGCTTTGTAGTCAAAAAAGGCGCCATTTGCGGGGGGATTATAGTTGAGTGTATGGAAAATTTCGTACTCTAATTGACGAAACAGGATGCAGTGGTTGGCTAAAGGACTTGATGACTCTGGTCCACTTGTTGAAGGCAGGGGCGTGAATATGGCCTCCTCGGGCATTGACCGCGGGCGGTGAAGGATAACGCAGAGGTTCGTCTCGAGGATGTAGGTTGACCAGAGTACCCGCCGGCGCTTGTTAGTCTCGACGTCCACGACGCTCTGCGTATTTTGGCCAACAGAGAAACGAGTGTCATTCAATAGATCAAGGTCAATGGCTAGTCGAGTTGCGAGGCCGATAAAGTGCCATGCAGCAGAGAGATTTGAAGCGAATATTGTATACTGCACGATCAGAAGCAGATTTTGTAAATGCTGAAGATCGCCTTTCCAAGTAGCTTGGGGTCGTTCTGTCAGAATTCCAATAGCCGAGGAAAAGAACGAATCAGATGCGGTTGTCGGAACGCCAGAGTCAGTTCTGTTCAGAAGCCTGATAGCGATTGCTAGCACCATGCAGAGTTGGAATCTCTGGATTGAAGTACCAAGGCCGGGATTGACTGTGTCTTGGTACAAAGTTGTTATGGTGCTGTGAAATGATTCCTGGTGGAGAACAGGCGAGAAGAAGTTTGAGTGTTCAAAGTAAGTGGCGGCAAGTTGAATAGCTGTCGATTGGGGAGGAAACTTGATCTGTTCTGGTACCGTGATACCATCGAGCAAAGCCTGGTAACCGGAACCTCCTTTGTCTTGAATATCGTTTGACTTGGGAATGAGGAGATTGAGCAAAGTCAATTCGGTGGACTGGCGTGGCTCTGGAGTTGACTCAAGAGCGTCTTGAGAGACCCGACTGCCGGTGAGAGATTCGGTATCTACTCCATGGCCCCGCAAGGCAAGCTCAAGCTCAGCAACGCGATCCTCTAAGCTCTTGATGTAACTGGCAATAAAGTAAGAGGTTGTATCACAAGGTGCGAGTTATGGGAATACCTTCGAGGTGCTGTTTGCCCGTCTATATCAACGCTTACACAAGGAACTCCAGCACGTGCGCATGAAGAACAAGCTGGGATGTTCTGATCGCATCTTTGCTTTCTGGATTTGCATCGTTGACAGGCTGTTACGTTGGCCCGTCGGACGCTGCTTCGTTTGCGATTCGTTGATGGAGTGTTTTCCATGAGATGATCATGTTGATGGGGAATTGAAGTTTTATCAGCGGTCAAGTTCGCCGAACAGCGCCCTGTTCTTTCCCCGCCATGTCGAAAGTGATGGCGTCAGGAACGCTAGCCGCTATTGGGTTTCGCGGCGAAATTCACGGTTCTCATTGGACAAACAACTTGGCCATTCACGCTTTCGTCACTATCAATCAATTCCGTACACCAGATCAAAGATAAAAGTATGTCCTATTTTACCTACAAAGAAGCACCGTTAGATTGCTGGTTTAGAGCAGTGCTTGTAGTATTATTTCGTTTGGTTTAGGATAATTGAGTTTGTATTTAATTATGTTCATAATTTCTGCCGCTTGATAAGCGTTGGTGATAGACATCGACTACATCCTGGACGCGTAATCCCTAGGCATCTACAAAGATGGAAAGCATGAGGCCAGCGGGTGAATGGAAGTAAGATGATAGGAATTTTATAAGTTTCTATTGATGGGATTGGGTATAAATATTTATGACTATCCAGCAGCCATCCCTCAGCGTTGTTTGTACATGCAGTGCCGCTGTATTTGTATACTAATACACAAACTCCCCCTCTCGTTATTGAAAAAATGTTGAAGCTCAAACATGCTAGCAAAGAAAGTGATAGAACTTCTTCCATGCCGGCCAGCTATGTCGTTCTTCCCGCTCTTGCGCCGTCATGATATGTACACGGAAATACCTCCGACCTGTATCGACATCCATATCAGGTAATCGAACAATATGTGTCCGATACCACAGTTTATGGCAGATATAAAACAACAAAATAATAGGAATAGCCAGAACCTTCAAGAAGAAGTTCTGGATCCGGCCAGACCCGCTGGTGTCGATGTCTGGTGCGTAAACAGGCGATATAGCGATCCAGATCTGCGAAGCGAGGACGAGGACGTAGCCAACCAAGGCAAACCATGCTCCCGCGACGCCAACGTGTGACTTGAACGGTAGTTGTTCTAGTGTATGGGCATTGTAGTACCAAGCCTTTCGAAACCGGATGTAACATAAACAGATACTTCCCCATGTAAACAAGGTGCTTAGTGCACTGATGGAGAGAAGCCAATTGAAAATAGCATCATGAAAGCTTAGATCTGCGAGGAAGGCGAGAAGACCAATGCAGGATGCGAAGAGAATTGCCATAAGAGGACGGCCTTGTCGGTCAACGTAGGCGAAGATTTGAGGCGCGTGCGACTGCTCAGCTAAAGCCGCTAATGTTCTTGAAGATCCGAAAACAGCTGAATTCCCAACACTTATAACTGCGACTAGGATAATGGCGTTCATTATGCTCGGCAGGAGAGAAGTTCCAGCCTTCTCAATCGCAATGACGAAGGGACTCGCGGTAGCGTCTGCGACGTTATCTCCGCCGACCAGACGGCTGTCGTCTGAAGGTACCAATAACCCAACAAGCAGGAGAGAAATGATATAGAAAATGGTGATTCGCCAGAAGACCTGCTTGATGGCCGTCGGTAAGGATTTTCGAGGGTTGGCGGTCTCGGCAGCTGCTAAACCGATGAGCTCTGTGCCGGTGAAAGAAAAGGCAGATGTAACTAGGACACTGCAAAAGCCTTTGAAGCCGTTATTGAAGGGGCCCGGGTTACGCCAGTACATGCCACCAATGTAACCGGTTTCGGGTTCACCGCCGATGTTGATGACGATAGCGAGGAGGCTGGTTTGTTAGTGAGGAGATTGGAGAAAGAGAAGTTTAGCTTACATGAAACCAACTACGGCAGTGATCTTGATGAGTGAGAAGATAAATTCGGCTTCGCCATATGACTTAACACCAAAGAGGTTGATGACGACTATTGTGAGAAGGAAAATAGCGACGAAAATGGCTTTGCTTAGATCCTTATTCCAGTATCCTATTGTAAAGGCACCGGCGATTATCTCCAATGGCAGAATAAAAAGCCATTGCAAGCAGTAACTATTCTCAGTTAGTACAGTCCCCAAGATTGGTGATGTTTTGCTTACTTCCATCCCATAGCGAAACCCCAAGAGGGATCTAAAAACCTCGTCGAGAACGCCGAAAACGAACCCGCGATAGGAAACATAACACATAACTCCCCAAGACACTGCATAGTACAATACTGCATCGCTCCAAGTAACAAATACGAAATAAGAACACTCGCTGGTCCCCCTCTATAAAGCGAACCTCCCGACGCAACAAACAAACCGGTTCCTAACCAAGAAATTATTAGCGCTTGTTAGCCGAGGTATGCCGAGACAAGTCTTCTCTTACCAATGGCACCACCAAATGCAATCATCTGCAGATGCCGACCTTTTAATTCCCTCGCAAGTGCAGTATTTGCTGTTTTTGCATTTGCGGC
This sequence comes from Fusarium anguioides, assembly GCA_012977745.1. Taxonomy (NCBI): domain Eukaryota; kingdom Fungi; phylum Ascomycota; class Sordariomycetes; order Hypocreales; family Nectriaceae; genus Fusarium; species Fusarium anguioides. The sequence continues at coordinate 82,974 of JAALXK010000280.1, read as the reverse complement.
GCGTAAGTCGTAATAGCGCTCTGGTGCATCGGTGGGAAGATATCCAGGACGAGGATCTGCACGACGAAAAGAGTTGAGGAATGTTGTGCGTGGTTTGGCGTGTATACTCCATGATGAACCCATTTCTATATTGAAGGATTGCATTGTCGAAGCATCGCGCGAGTCTTTCATTGTTGAAATGGTGCAGGGGAATTACTGTGATGAAGCTTGAGAATCGGGGTTGTCGGAGAAAAGAAGTGAGATTTGTTTGAGATTGAGCTGACAAATGACGGTTTTTTTTCCGAGGATGGAATGTCGATCCTTTAAACGGATAATCATGGGGAAAAAATCTGCGATTGTTACGAAGATGGTGTTCGGGAAGGTTTCCAGAAGTTTTCTAGCGAGAGGCGCGGATTGCTCGGGTGCAGATTGTTGTGTCGGGGAGCCAATGATGAGTTACGAGGATGCCAAAAGAGGACTCTGACTACGGGAGACAAAGGCTTAGCAGGAGGACAAAGCGCATGCGAAAGCGACAATGCGAAACTATATGCTTTGAAGGTAAAGATGAAGAATGCTTTGATTGAATTGAAAGAAGTTGGAAGTGGAGGAAGAGCAACGTTTCAACCAACGATGGATGGATGGGTAGATGGCCTCGGATCATCGAGTTTCCACTTGGTTCGTGCACTGTAGTTTTGGTGGGTTGATTCATTCAATTATTGCCTCACCATCAAGACTACCCCAGCCCAGTCTAATCCTGGAAGGTGGTGAAGAAAAATGCTGTCAAATATTGAACTTGTCAGAGATGATCAATCATCCATCTCCAATCTGCCCATGGGGAAAAGGCAGCAAGAAAAATGGCCTTATCCACACTGGGTCCGGGGTTTGGCGCCTGGTCCCTGAAGCTATCGTGGGACTATTACGTACAAATATTGGGGTTTTACGTGACAGAGCTGAGTAACAAAATAAATCGTAATTGTTGGTCATGCTAAGTAAAAATATAAATATTACTCTCAATCTATTAGGTATGTTTCGGCTGCGCCCGTTGTACTTGTTTGGATCCACCTGCAATTACAGCCGTCGGCGGTTGTCGATACGCAAACTCATCCCGAATATCCATTGATCCTTGAAGCTGATCCCGCGTAATAAGCGAGTCATGACTCTGCGTCGGACTCACAGGCCTTTCCCCAGATTTCACATCATCATCCTTTGACATGGAATCGCTCGTCGCATGCGACTTGGCCCAGATCCCCTCCGTTGTTCGAACAGCATGGCCTTCCATTTCCTCCTCCCATTGACTCTGACCAGCCGTACGTGTGAGACGCGTTGGTTGCGATTGAGATCGTGAGTTGGAATAGCCTGAGTAGCTGTTTGACTCTTTGAACTTCTTGCGCTTGACGCCACTGTCGCGGAGGAATGATCCTAATGCCACGATGTTGCCTACTGCTGTTGCCGCGAGGATCTCAATTGACGCCCACATGGTGCGGGTGACTTGAAGACCATTTGATTCAAGAATACGAGGAATGCGATATAATGTGATGCCGACGGTGAGAAAACCAAAGCTGAAGAGCATAATAAGAAGGACCTTGCGCTTGGTGGCAATTTGTGTAGAGAGAATGATGGGGATAGGAAAGGCGATGAGGATAAGGTCGGTGAAGGCATTGCATGCTCCCATTGTGATCATTTGTACAAAGCCTTGACGGCATTGACGGCCGGGATCGGGAGTGACCTGCCAGTAGTGAGGGAATGGTTGACATTCAGCTAGATCGCTGATGAGGGCGGCAAGAAATGTGACGCCGAGGGTTACGCGGATAACGTGGATCATGATACGGTGAGACTTGCGTCGTGTCGCTCCGGCAAGACGTTCAAAGAACTCAAGCGTTGTAAGTTTAAGAATCCATAGGCTGGTCCTGTTAGCAACACTCTCATCGTGGATCAGGCGATGGCGACTTACACTGAAGCGTAGAAGACTCGACTAGCAAGCACCATCCGACTTCCCAAGATTCTCTTATCAATACCCTCCTGACTCAAGTCCAATCCCTTCAAATTGACATTATTTGTTCCATTCTTGAGAACGAAATGCACACAAACAGCCCGTAGAAGCATGGGTATAAGCGCAACAGCAACGATCTTGTCCTCCTTGAGTAACTTCTCAACTCGTACATATCGCCCCGCCATTCTCGTCAAGATAATCGCCATACAAAATGCGGTAATCCACCATGATACAAGCAGAGTCGGTTTATCTTGGTAAAAGTCGCGCGCATCGGGGGCGTCGGAGTAGAGCGACATGGCGGAGGGGCTTGGCCCTTCAGGCCTTGGGAGTTGTCAATGTGAAAATGAGGGGGAACAGCAACGCAACAGCAAAAGCTGGGGGAAGACATGTGAGGGACATTCACTGAGAATATGTACATATTGAACATCCAAGGGGTTGAATACCCTTGTTAACTTTATCAGGGCCCAGAGGGTTCGAGGTCAGATTGAGCGGCGCAGTTAGTTGTCCAACGGTTGGTGATGGCGCACGTCAATGGCGAAGCTGGTTCCATCCGCCAGGGGGTGATGCAGCCACTAATCGCAGCCATCGCAGGTGAGATGTTGACCAAACCCATCATTGGCTACGATTTCCTCCAATAACAAAGACAAATGGGGTTATACATGAAACCCATTATTGATAGCTAGGACAAACGATAGCGAAACCGGTGAGCAATACACACCCTGTAATTGTCAAAGCGGTACTCTGTAGTATCAGGGGAATTCTTGGCCAAGTGCAGCAATTGCGACTTCGGCTTGAAGAAAGGTGAGTTGGTTGGAATGGGGTTTGGCGTTATGGATCAGACACACGGAGACTTGCCCGTTGAAGAAACTGCCAAAGATTGTGGCGGCAGGGTTTGAAGAGTCGAGAATCGAAAAGAGAGGTGGTCTCATTGATAAGACAGGGAGAATTAATTGATCTGAGTAAGCTCATTGCACCTGAAGGTGTAATAATTTCCCTGATAAGCAAGAATTACTCCGAACCAACTGTTGGTTAACTTGCATTACTGACACGTGGAAATGAATGCGCCTAATCACCAACTCAAGATCCAGTCCCGCTGTCAACAACTTCAATCATATTTTCAAAATCGCTGATCTTTTAAACTCGCGGGGCGCCATCTACTCGCTTCACAAAGAATCTGGGGAAATAAAGCTCACGATCTTGAATTCTTTTCAACTCTGGGGAAATGCTATAAGGCCAGCCATAGAAAGTTATTGTCGTTACATAAAGAGGACGTAATACTTCGAGGACTCGATACTGACTCCATCGAGACCCTTGTCTTGGTTTTTTCAGGGGTGGAGTTTGTGGATGTGCCCCTGCGTCCCAGCACCCACCCATTAAATGTCTCAACATTCGATTCTTCCCTTGTTGGTGAATGAAGGAAGTGTAATTATTTAACTTGAGTACGGATAATTCGGCCGGAACTATCTTTGAAGCTTGTACTGTTCTCGAAGGTCGGCTTGGGTTTTCTAGTTTAGCCATTTCGATGGCTTCGGCCTAGAAGAATCTTCGTCAAGTGAGCCAAGCCACGACGTCACTGCCTCAGGCAGGGCACCAAGCGCTGTTGACATAAATGATCAAGCGTTTTAGCCACAAAGTTTGGAGTGAGCTATCTTGGTGTTTATGACGGCAACTCTTACCGTATTCTGTGTCACCGACCCAAGCTAGCCTCATCCATCTATGCATTCATCACCCAATTCTTGCAGTATCAATTCTTCGGATATATTCATCCCAGAACATTCGACTCACAACACCAATGAAACCCTCCATCGCAGAATTACCATTCTGTTGGGTCCGCAAAACGTGTTCTTTGACAGCTCCGGCTTGGCAGCCCCAAATTAGCTTCTTCACCGAGAATTCCGAGGCTGGTGAGTTTGCGACCGCGCGCTATTGTTTCTTAGCGAAACTGATAACGGCAGCTGGGCTGTATCAAGGTTCAGCCGCTCCAAATCCAGCATACTAATCGTCTTAGCTTCAGAATTTGGTGTTTTTGGGAATCGTGCAGGTTTAAGCGAGTTGCGACTGATGATACTATAGATTCCGGAACAGAATTATGACACGATTGAGAGACAACAACGCCCGCAATGCTCTCCATCAATGGAAGAGGCTCGATTTTTAACTGCACTGAAGTTTTATTTTCTAACTAGCATAAGGTTTATTGCAGTTTTTTTTCGATTCCATTACTTTATTCAGCTACATCCCCGACTATAGCTGGGCCCCCTTTTCCCCTTCAGTTTCGACTATGCCAACCAGCAACAGTGGTTGTTGGAGCCCATACGTTTACTTCTACACCATCACCTGGGCCTCAAAAAGGGAGTTGCCAAATTCACCACAAAAAACATACAACAGTGAGGATTCCCCAGTCGTCACCGACCTGAGTACTAATTCACCGCTTCTCGGCTTGACGATGGGAGAGCAGACGGGATCCCGTATTTTCCGAGAGCTATGGTCGTATGTGAACGTCCAGCCATCAACTTGAGCTTGTAAAGGCGTGTTGTTTGCCCTCCTAGAGGCGAAGAAATCTTTGCGGTGCTGAACCTGAAGTTGCATGAGAGATATGGCAATGGTCGTTGATGCATTATAGAAACAAAGAAATTATCTTGAAAGACAGTTAATATTCTCTTATCGGGATGCTCCAACTGGGACATGGGTTGTATCAGCCCTTGCTTCTTGTGCCAGAAAGGTATGCTTCGCGGGGAACTGGCCAGCATTCTCGGCAATCAATATCTATTTCTGGAAGTATTTATCTGTTTATTCCCGGCTGAAACATCTCACAAGGTTTCAGCCAGTTTCATTCCTATTTTGGAGAACTGCATGAACTATTCGAGCCAGGGCTAAGCATTTCTCTTCCTCGAACTTGCGTCCTACGATTTGAACGCCTACTGGTGCTCCGTCATAGGTGTCTGGATCGTCTGTAAATGTTAGCGGAACTGTCTTTCCTTGGAAGTAACATGGTGGAAAAGTAATAGCTTATTGAAGACATAATTGGTGCGACTTACAAGCCTGCCAGTTCTTTCTGTCTGTATCTCCCAACGGTGCATATAAGTCGTCGAAATGGTCAACATTCTTATCAGCTCGGATCGTCGGAATTACAACAGACGTGTAATTGGTCAAATTCATGGCATCGGTATACGCTTTATCTTAACTTAGCATCAAAACGGTATGAAACAGCTACCAGTGCCGCTTACCTCCATGATAAAACTTTCCGGGTATTACAGCTGCATGAGGTGCTACAGGCATGAGAACAGCATCTACGATCTGCCCTGGAAAATAATTAGTCAGGCTGCAGAATCAAGAGTTGATTCCGTACCATCTGTATCACCAGTGGAATTCCAGTAATCGGAATATTGCCGTTCGTATTCTAAACCTTGAATGGTTAGATCTTGAAACTTGAGTAGCTCCGTTGGCGGTTTGAGCTTAAGTCCGTCTCTCAAGTCTGGTATTAGTGGTTCACCAGATCTGCCGAGCTGTTCATGAATGTCGTGACATCCATCTGCACTGAGAAATCCTCCCTGAAATTCAAACATTTGTTAGCTGACGATAATGGAAAACCACTTAATAGAGTGACTTACGTGGATATTCGTGGCCGTTTCTTGCGATGGGGGTTTCCAGTCGACAACCTGTATCCGTTCAGTAAGACATCGTTCCTCTAGAGTCTCATGACATACCTTATGTCCTGCCTTCTTCAAAGCCTCGACCACTACCCGCAATCCACGAAGAACAGGCGGATGCAGCCCAACCATTCCATCAGACCAAAGAACGCCTATCTTCAGCGGCTTCTCAGAAGACTTGGCGTTTCCTTTCAAATCAGCCCTCGATAAAGACGCTTCCATCACTTCTTGTCGGAAAGGGATAGGTAGTACAGCCGGATCTTTCAACCAAGGCTCCGTGCCAAGAACCGCCTTAAACACTACCTCCAACGCATCGACCGAAGTCCCCATAAACCCAATTGATGACGGACAGGTAGTTTGTCCCGGATTGGTGTTTGCAACATCACGATACGAAAGTCGATTCGCTGTTGGCTTGATAGAGAAGATGCCGCAAAAGCCAGCCGGGATTCGAAGAGATCCGCCGATGTCAGTACCGACGCCAACTGAGCTACCGCCCAAGGCCATGAGAGCAGCCTCACCACCAGATGAACCACCGCAGGATAAACTCTGATTTATAGGGTTTAATGTCTGGCCGATGATATTGTTCTTTGTCTCTCCAAAGAGAAGAGTTTGCGGGACGCTGGTCTTGCAGTATAGCACTGCTCCTAGGGACAAAAGCTCACTGACGATTTGGCTTTCGATCTTATGTGTTTTATCTGGATCGGTGATTCCTAGATTACCATCGATCCATCCGACGTACCCCATCGTTGTGCTGACATCTTTGACATGAAATTGATCTTTGAGACTGATAGGAAGACCATGCAAGGGTCCAAATGGTTTTCCATGTTTGGCGTAGTAGTCATCGAGATATTGAGCTCTTTCAAGGGCTTGGTCGAAGAAGATCTCGTGAAGGCAGTTATTCTAACTCATATTAGTTATCTGAGTCCTGAAATCCGCTCAAACTCACTATCTGATGAGCAACAGCCGCCCTTTGACAGAACGCCGTTGCAACTTGGGTCGCCGAGAACTTCCGGTCAACAACTGCTTCCAGAATCTGCAAAGTCTTCAAAGAGGTGATGGAGATTACGTCTTTATCCAGAAACTGCTCGATGAAGGACCCGGTAAGGTCGCGCTGTTGCTTTGCTCGCTCTTGGTCAGCCGAAGATAACCTCCACTCAGGGCGGATTTTATCCAGAGTATAAGCCCGCTTTGCAGCCGCTTGAGCTTTCCATGAGGTTTCTCGCATCACTACTTGGTTTCTAAAGAGATTTCAAGTTTTGCGAGAACTTTTCAGTTTCGAAAGTGTAAAAAGAGGCTGCATTGCTGTTGCGTTGGGTATTTCGGGGGAATGACTTAAAATGGATGACGATGACATCTGCCACTCCGAAACATGTGACGACAATGAAGTTGAACAAGAGTCAGAGAAGATAAATGATCTCTCTATTTTACTACCTAGGCTTCCTCATCAATTTCCTTGTTCAGCCTCCGATTCATTCGCGATGGTACATCCATAAAAGGTTCGCATGTACGAACCCGACATTGCTTCTCATCCCCGTCTCTGGCCCTGAACAAAATCCACCATCAATTTCCTTCCCATCATATCGCAAACAACAAAGCTACTCCATGCTGAATACCTGTTTCCTTTCCCGTTGACTGTTCTTCCTTTGTCGCATTCCGCAAATCAGCCAAGATGCTCGTGTTCGCCAAATCGAGTCTCAAGCAATACAACAAAAGCTCCAAGGCGTTATTCTACCAAAACCAGTCAACTTAATTCCTCCGAATCTGTACTCCGAATCTGGTCTCTCAAAACAATTGCTATCGTCGAAGTAGCGCGTACGTATAAGCCATCGATAAGCTTTTCTCCTTTCAGGATTCGTCAGTATGTAACAATCATGTCAAGTCCAGAGTAGGAATAGGTACTCAAAACATAACTAGATATTTAGAACGCCATATATCCGCTATCAAACACCAGGATACAGTCTCACAGCCCTTGAGCATCTTAGATGAAAACTCCAGCCTGCTCCTGTTGGGGGATGCCAGTCTTCCAGTTAGCGCCGGCCTCGTGTGGAGTGTAAGGATAGATCTTGAAGCGTAGGCCCATTGCCACTCGGATATCCGATTCCACTTGTCGAAGATCCTCGGGATTCCAGATATCATGGAACACTTTGCCGGCGAAAACGAGCTCATCGAGACGACTTTTGCCTTCTTGGTGGATATCCCAAAGATGGCGACGCAAGATTTCCTTGACACTGGTGGGTGTCCATCTCCAATAGTTTTGGCAGCACAGGTCGGAAGTCAGAGTGAGACTCTTCACTGTATATGGGATCTTCTGTGTAATCTTCCCCACGTTGGCGGCCCCCTGATTGCCGGGTCCAAAAAGGAGAACCCAGGGAATGATGACTGTCTGAAGTTTGTGGAAATAACTTAGAGTCAGGGGCATGCCGCCAAGCGATACGGACAGGTCATGCTGCATGGTTCTGGGTGAAGTGTCGTCGTCAACGAAAAGCGTCAGGTTCGTCAATTTGCGCGTGTAAGCTCTCAAAATCTTGTGCAATTGATCCAGGTCAAGAGTGACAGCAATACGGGGATCCGAATTCGCTCGTCCATGCACGCCAAAGGTGTACTTGAGAGACTTGAGGTATGGCATAATGCGAATGATAGAGGGAAGCTGCTCTACACCGACCTTGGTCAGGTCAAGATGGGCAAGACGCTCCATCACAAACATGATCTCATCTGCCCCCCAATCATGAATCTTGGGGTAATGGCCACAGACTGACAGTGAATCAAGTGTATTGAGATGAAAAAAGCTCAGGTAGCTCTCCGAAAAGTCATAAGCTTCGTGAATACGGGTCGACAGCTCGTTGCGGACTGTAACATCCCGTAGATGCTCGAATGAAGGCAACTCAACGTTTCGCTTGCGTCGCTGCTTGATCATGGCGGCGAGAAAGTTGATCTCAAGAGAGAAATCAAGGCCAAGATAGATGACCCTGAGCTTGGGCAACATGACGATCAACAGAGTGACAAGGGCGTCGATCTCACCCTTGAAAAGGGCCTTGGCCCAAGAGTTGACAAAGTCAACACCAGTCTTTTGGATGATTCCGACAGCCTTTTGCTTTTCAAGGCCGGGAATAGCAATCTTTGGCTTCTGGTCAAACTGTCTGGACTGGAAGTCCTTTCCGTCAACACGAAGTAGGCAAGCAGTTGTTCCCAAATAGGGCTTTGCGATGAGAGTTCGAAGGATCCGTCCCAGGGATGAGGGATCTTTGGGGTCACCACTGTCGCAGCCGACATCGATGTTCTCAAAGAGATAGGGCTGTGCAATGTTTGCGAAGTACTTGTTAACGTGGGTCATGGACATAATGTCTGCTTTGCTGTCGGAGAGGTTGTTGAGAATGAAGAAGTGAACCTCGACGGGACAGTCTGCCAGAGATGTTTCCCTAACATACATGTTAGATCAGATAGAAAGTTAAAGACAGACGGCGAACTCACTTGCGCTTGGGTTGCACTCCTTCGTTTGGCGGGAAACCGTTCGAGGAGGGCTCCTCGGGAGGTGAGCAGACGAGTGGCATCGTAATAGCCGTTGGGTTAGGATCAAAGATAGGCTGAAGTCTTCAAGTCTTGCTAAATTCGAAGTGTTGGTTAGGGAAAGAGGTGTTAGGATGAAGAGATGAAGAGGAAAGAATCTCAGATGAAGATGAAGAGAAGAGAAGAGAAAGAATTTGGTCGGCGAGGTCGGAGTTCAAGTTGTTTACACGCATCATGTGGGGCCAGAAAGAATCAAAGTGACACTCTCCATTCTACTGACAGTGCCAGCCAGTTGGGAGTGCTATTTTGGCACTTGTGAACAGCTTACAGGCTATTCACTAAGGGCTTGGCATCTTCAGAGTGCAAACGCTGTCTGGCAGTTCACTTGATGTTCACGTGAGCGATCTCTCGCTTTAGGGATAGGAGATTGAACTGATCTTGATGAACATTATCATTTGTTTAGCCTCGTGTAGTTGATGGTTTAGAATCGATAGCAGCAGCTCTACCAATTTGGTGATAGCAGTTCTTGCGACCTGCTGCATTTGACCTAGGGTAGGCGCTCGGCCCTTGCACAGATCCGTCTATAAAGATTCACGACGCGGAGCTTGCATGCGCTTTGCATTCAATTGGCGCCAAATCCGTAACGGGAAATCGCCGACATGCTGTTTGTTAACGGTGGGAGTTAATACAAGAAGAATGAAGGTCCTACTCAGGAGCAACATAAAACCCTCTCCCCTAGTACAAGCCCTTCCAAGATATCCTACTTACCGTCTGGTCCACGAGCGTATTCGAAACACGAGGCCTACCTTTCGCCCGCTCTCTAGTCCGCTATTTCTTACTTACTCTCATAACCATATCCTCGCAGCCATACTCATGTCTGAGCATTTCTGGATCAACCCGGTCGCTCTTGGCTGGGTCAATCCCAATTTGGAAGAAATTGGAAACCCACTCACATTCGCGATTATCTACAAGAGATCCGGTGTCGAGGAAATCCGTCGTCGTCTGCGTGATAAGGAGGGAGGTTTCAGCGTCGATGAACTATCCGAAGCACTCTATCATTCCAATAGTCGAGAGACTTTCAACCTACTCCTCGAAGCAGGAGCAGACGTGAATTCTCACCAGCTTTGGGGAGAGACTATCCTGCATAAGGCAGCTGGAGTGGATAACTTGGAGCTTGTGAAGATGCTCCTTGAGGCTGGTGCTGATATCATGGCGAGGGATGATCAAGGACAAACACCATTGCATACAGCAGCTCATGAAGGGTCACCGCTGGCGTTCCAAGCCCTCGTTAACGCTGGTGCGGATTTAGAAGCTGTGAATAATGCGGGTGAAACACCATTGATCAGTTCGGCGCGCAAGACACAACGACTGGATGTTCCGCGACTTCTAGTCCAAGCGGGCGTCCAATTGAACGCCACGACGCATAAAGGGGAATCCGTGTTAGACGCAGCGGCTGGTTATCCCATCCTCGTCGAGTTCTGGGAAAATGCTCGATCTGAGACGACTACGGCTTGGTAATACTATAGCAGACAGCGTGGTCGAAGTAATGTGGCTATTTTGGGAATCAAATAGGCAGCATCTCGATCTAACTACTTGCAATGGGGCGTTATATCCTCGCACATTCCTGGAGAGGGTTTTGGACCGGAATGGTATTTGTGAGCTATGAAATATATAGCATGGAATAGTGAAGTTCCCCATATACCTATCTGTGAACTGTTGCATATCCTTCAGTTTCAAGAAAGGAAACCCTCCATTTCACCAACCACAAAAATACCCAAAATCAGAGGACCGCGTTATGACTTGAGAATGTCGCCAATCCCAAGTTTCCCTATGAAACCGGAAATTTCACTTTCTCCAGGCAATACTGGCACCGCAAGCCCGTTTATATAGCACCCGTCACCAAAGTTCAACAAGCCATACAGCTTATTCAATGCTAAATCGTTGATAACTGATTCGTGAAAGCGAATTTGCTCACGCTCATATAAAGGTGAGACCATAACATCAGAAGAGCGAGCCTCCGAAAGCTGGCAAAAGGAACTGTCCAGCTTCTCTATAGTGACGGTATTCAGACCAGAGTTGCCTGAAAATAAACAATTAGTATAGTGGCAAGGAATCAAGATTGAGGAGCCAACTTACCCATTTGCAGAAACTTGTATCTGATGACACTCGGGGCGACATCAGTCGCAGTGATATTCTTCAAGATTCTCATTCAGAACGCCTACGCACCCCCCGTGTTGTAATACTCCGCAGTCATCGCATTGAACCCAGCCGGACAAAAGCGCTGATTCAAATGGTTCAGTGATGGAAAAGGTCGCCCTGGATTCAGGTGTGAAACCAGGGAAGAGTTTGGACTTGCAAATGCATTGGATCTCCCCACTTGTTAACCAAAATTCGGGGGAAGGCGGATGGGAAATAGAAGGCGGTTCGTCCATGGAGAAAGGATAATTAAGTTTAGCTGCGTTCCTCGGCTGAGAAGCTGTCGCCTTATATGAGTCAGGCATGAGATGCACTCCACTAGTATCGAGGGTGATTGCGAGTGAAGAGGTAGACGATTGGTTTGCCTCTTCTCTTTTTGGAACGGGAATGGCTTTGGACTGGTTGAGGAACATTGCCTTGACTTTTCCTACCCTGCTGTCTTGCGGCTCTTCAAGTTGGAGGGTTGAGTATTTGTCATAAAGCCCAGAGGAATGATCTTCAATTTCATCCAACGTGTCACCCATCGTGTCAAAGGCTGCAGCATGCTTGCTTTCTTGTACTGGCCTGGACGCTTGCTGTCCAATCAGCCGGGTTTCTCTGTTCGCGGGGAATTTATTGGTATGCAGCTATTCATTCGGCTTCTCCCCTGTATCTAACAACTGGATCCTCTCCTTGGCAAGTTTATCTGTTGTGACCTCGAAGCCTGAAGGAGAGAGCCAAAGATTCTGTGCTGTTGGGCGTTCGGGGGGTAAGTCTCGGAGCTCACCAAATGTCGAACGAAGAGATGGGAGAGACTGCGAGGGAAGAATTTCCATGCTAGCGAGTGCTGGGTATTGGACTCCAGGATGAAGCGGCGGTAAGGTCTCGGTAGAGCTGGGGGGTTCATCTTGTGCTCCAGGCTGTCTGACTGAGTCCGAATCACCTACATAGGTTCTCAACTGGATAGTGGTCATTGTCAAACGTTGAAATGCTAATTGAGCTATCTCTTGCTCATTCGCCAAAGTAACATTATTCACAGATATGCTGCCATCGGAATCTTGCGTGTGTGATTTCAGCGTTTGGAAGGCTGCGTACTGGTAAACCAAGAGCAAAGGACCGATGCCATGCACTGTCAGTTCGGCCTTTTCCTCATCGATCAACATGTCGGACATCTGCCTCCGTCTGATATTCCTTTCCTCATCTGAATCCATATCGCTAATCAGTTGGGCGATACTTTCCAGTCGAGGTTGAATCTTGCCCAAAGACTTTCTGGAAAACAGAAGTATCTCGATCGCGTAGTCTCTCCTTGTAATTTCGTCAAGGTTGTTTGGAAATGTGTGATCTAGAAAGTCTAAGGAGCCCTCGCTGCTTACATCCAGGATATTGCTTGGGTTTGCAACAGCACCATCGGAACTATCGTTGTTGTTCTCCTCATGCTCGTCGTTCGCGTATCCAGCACAGATCTAGACGAGCAAGTTTAAGCATAGGCTCGAAACAAGATTGTTGTTAAGCCCTAAAGATGGGGAGATGACCTACTGGTGGCAATGATTTGAGTGCTAGCGACCTCAGGTGCCAAGCGATATGTTTCTCAATGTTTCCCTGAATTTTCTCGGCCTCCTGGCCACAAAGTGGACAAGATGTGAACAAGCGTCCCATAGACTGCCTGCTTCGACTAACAACCAAGGCAAGTTCGGCGTCATTATACCTCTTCTTGTGATCATTCTGCAGGTGATTCTGAAAGTCTTCCTGAGTCTTGAAGAATTGATCGCGATGTGATTTTGTTGGGCATCTCTATTGTAAAGCGTGCTGCCTCATATGCTTCAACCAACTTTCGCTGTGGGCCCAGGTGAGCTCTGGCTCATCGCATTCTTCAAATAGACATACATAAGCCTCCAAATCACCCGTGACATGTTCTCTGTTGGTTGAAATGTCAACACAATTCTCAGTAACCACAACCCCAACTTACCTCCATTTCTGTTCATTCTTTATGTCTCTGCTCGATAGAATGAATAAGCAGAATGGACAAACCTCTTCTACAGCAGTGGAGCCTTCATCTACAAGGAAGCGGTCGATATCAAGTTGTGAATGGGTCTTTGACTGTAGGAGTTTCCCAGGCGGTCGGGGAAACACGAGTCCCTCGTGAGAGTCAAGCGCGATAGTCCTCGACTTGGAGACCACTGAAGGCGCTTGGGCCTTCTGAAAATCTGGGAGAACCAGCGTGGTAGCACTTCTTAATGCAGTCGATGCTACCAGACTCTTAGATTCCCTGTCAGATTTCAAGTCCACTGATTGCAATATTTTTGGTGATCGAGGCTTTGCGTCTTCCTGTTGTGGCAATGGCTGCACGCTGGGTTTGCGAGAGGTCTGTGAAGCTCTGAAGGGGTCACTAGTATAACGTTTCCGTGTATAAGATACGCCTTCTTCGTAAAACCATGGTTGTAACCAGACGCGCTTGAAGAACGATACTAGATCCAGGAAAGCAGTGAGAAATGCTACTAGCCCAGGCTTCTCGAAGAGCGTCTTCCAAAGCATTGCCATCTTCATTTTGGATCTTAGAGTCACTGGCGGCTTTCGCATCTTGAGCCTTCCGAGTAGACTTCTTATGGTGTTAGAGAGTTCATTGAGAAGAGTGATCTCATTTCCGATGTCAAGTAGAGTCTTCTCGTATTCACTTGCTGCTAGAAGCTGTTTCTGGTCGGGAACGGATAATTGTGAATCGCCAAGACGTACTAAGAGCGCAGCCACTTTTCACATAGGCTCTTATCATCTCAGCACTTCTTGCAGCGCCATATCGTCTGGCCCCTTTTGAAGCCTTTCCAGCATCCTGAGCAGCCGCCCAACATCGAGGGACTATGAGTTGGTAGATTCTTACCGGCGACGAGAGTGAATTGGGCGAATGCTGGGGATGGGGACAGGTAGTGCAGAAGTAGTCGTCTGTGGAACGGTAGACAATATCTGACGGTCCAAGACCAATGCTGCAGCCTTTGCAGCGAATAGCAGTGAGAAGCTCAACCTTGGGTATGCCACGCTGGTTGGGATCCGAAGGTTGACCTTGTTGATTGACTTGAGTAGGGTTCGTTACATTGGGCGATCTAGTGTGAAATGGTGGAGCAACGGCGGCTGCAGGGATAGGAGATGGTTGATAGCCCCGAGGCGTCGAATGGCCCTGCATAATAGGATTTGCGGGTGCTTTTCCAGTTTCAAGATCGATCCTCCACATGGCTTGTATAAACTCCTCTTTGTTCAGCCGCCCATCACGGTTCCAGTCCGAGTCTTCCCAGATTTTGGATAAATCTGCTCTGCTGAGTCCACTTTCATGAACAAACCGGCTGCCTCGACACCATTGAGATAAGGCTTTTCATGAGCCTCATTCACGAAAAGCGTTTCGTAATGTTGCCGAGTTGAGGTTGGAATGGACTGGCTAGACATTGGTCCAGATGCAAGCGGTATGTATGATATTAGTGGGCAAGGTGCGGCGTGAAAGGGGGGAGGTTTGTATGAGTTAAAGGAACGATGGGATTCAACGTGTGACATAGTGCAAGTGTGTAATTTATGCCAATATAGTGAGTAGAGCATTCAGAGAATTGAATGAATATTCTCGCGGACTGTTCAGTCTTTTATAGACAGCTTAAGATAATAGCATAGCTCTAAATCGGGCAAACCCGATCCACTCAAGGACGAAGCTGAAGCCCAGGCGAATTCAATTCCCTTTCCATTTGGAACGCTCGAACCAATAAAATGTCGTGAATATGGCGCAGTTCAGAGCTACTGAATGGCCATGCTTGGGTTAATACCTTGTAGGGCGGAGCTGGCTGGAATGTGATCCGCAACACCGGTAATATTCCGCACTCTGCTCTCTTGAAGAGAGTTCCAGTCTCCCTAACAAGGCATCGCATAAAATGTATCACTTCACGAAATTATTCCTTGACAACCTTTCAGAATTAAGTTTGAAGTAGTCTTGGAAGTCTGTAGATTTCATGATCAAAAACCAGGGCGACAGAATTGTGAGTATAGGTCTTTTCCAAAGCACCAAGTGCAGGTGTTAAGGCAGCCTGTTTCAAATATTGAATCTCGAGCAAACCGTCTAACTAGATGCCACCGACGGAACGAAAGGTAGGTAAATTATAAGTGTAGCGGGAGAGAAAGGTTGCACTATTACCAGTGCTGACCATATCCAACAAAAAATACAAAATTTTCCATCAAAAGAACATCCAGAAATCCCTTAGCACTTCCAGGCTCACTTCACATGAGAGTGCGAATCAGGGCGCATGCACCTGAGATGAACAAGTTTGTCGTTCCCATTTTAGATATTCTGACTCGCTAGGTCCTCACGATCCCGCGATCCAGTTTGATGAATTATGAGATGCCGCCGTGCTAATTTGCTTTTTCTAGGTAATTAGTAATCGAGGTACTTTAACTTTGGAGGCAATGGTCTGTTCTTAGTCCAATACTCGAAGTTTTGACGATACCTATTGGTGGCATCGTTCTGATTAGTCCATCTTTTGACTTTCGCGAAGGCCGGCCCGCTGATTAGAAAATGCCAACGGCCAGACCGACCATTCCAATTCTGGCTACTCGTCTATTTAACGGCTGACATCTACTGAATGACCTCGGCCCTAGACTGCAGGTCTCACTATTTGGTCTATTATCTTGAGCGCTGAAACGTCAGTTGATGCTTGGTGGGGTTGGGCTTTAACGCGGGCAATGTTGGTGCTCGATACTTGGGCACCTGTTAAAGCTCTGTCATATTTTGGGGCCGAATATCATTACCACGAGTGCAACGGGGGATGAGGATGAAGCAGATCAAGTCCGTAAATGGACGAAGAAGAGTACAAGAGCAACACGAACGACAATTACAGATGTAAGTTGCATATTAAGAGTTGAGACTGCGCAACGTCAGAGCTGGCTAGACCGGCACAGTAGCTGCATAAATATGCCTCGGTGTATGTTTCAGTACAGTCCATGGCGCAAACCTGCATGAGATCACTTTCAGCCTGATGGATTGGTCACTTCGTATCCCCGTGTCGAAACAAGGCTCTGAGTCCCAGTGTTAGCTACACATTTGTAGATCTATTCGCAGTTATCAAGTCATACGGCATACAGAGGCTTATTGAGACCCAAGTCGTAAGAATCGATTCCTTTGTATCTAATCACGTATAATCACAAAGTCCCTCTTCCTTCGCTTCAACCTTGATGAACCTTATACTTTGACTAACTTCAAGTCTTACATGACCACGTAGTAAGTCAGTATATGGATTGGTTTGTTTTTCATGTCGTACTGTCTCGTGATTTGTCAAAAAACGAGCCTGGCGGCCCTGGCCCGTTGATCAGCTGTCGATCTATATCTGAAAGAGATTCACCTACTACATTCAGCCAATGCGGGATTCCACCTTGCGAGGATACAAATCAGATAGCCCGATGGGACGGAATAGATATCTTTACATAATAGCCTCAGTAACATGCAGGACGTCTTGGGGTTACATGCGACGCAGGAGATGTTCCTAGCCCCCAGCTACGGCTCAAATCGGACTCTCGAATTGGCGATTGGATACTCTTCTGAGGGAAACATGCAGCCATCAAGTTTGCTGGACATAAGTGCCGCGGGATCGATCGACATTAAATGGGTCTGTGTTGTATCATTGGCCCTTGTTGCCGATCAATCTCACCTCAGCTTATTGTCCCGAGCCGCCCGGCACTTCTGCTCTCCGAATATGAGGTATTGGATAATGAGTTAATCAAGAAATAGTCTTGGCTACTTAGAGTAATAGTATATTTCTGGGCTGACATAACAGCATATCTGTTTTTTTTAAGAGTGAAACCTGCAAAAAACATCTTGACCCTCTGAAGCATATAGCAAAACACCACGAATCAAGTAGCACAATCGATAGGAAAGGAAAGATGAGCATGATCTATTACGTGGTGGCTGGACAACCTACATGTCAGCTCAAAAGTCCTACGGAGAGACATCCGCGATTCCATGTCCATGCTGAATCCTACAGGATCTCGTAACACTTCACAATTGCCTGTACCGTGCATCCAGTCGACTTGATGAGTGAAGATCAACACTATGACGAAATGAAACGCTGCACTTTGAGTTTGACCCCCCCGCATTTCAGTCTTGATTGGCCGACAGGACAAACCTGGAGTCTTATGTCGCATCGGAACTCGCACTTACGGTTCGCACTCGGCGACAGCGATAGTCCGTCAGGGTATTGATTGATGAAGTATTCTACTGAATACAAAGAGAAAGTTTTCAATAATGCAAAGGGTATATAAGGAGCAAAATTCCCAGTGAAATATTACTTTCGACTCATCACAATCATCAGCTTCTCTACATTGAACAATAATCGCAATCTCCAAGTAACTCAGCAATATGAAGACCACCGGACTCTTGACTCTTCTCTTTACCTCGATGGCTGCCACTGCTATCGCTAGCCCCAATGCCCTGCCCATGGGAGTCGAGGTCATTGAACGTGATGGAAAGACCATCGTGAGAGAAGTGGTGAGTAAACTATGCCGTCATCTCATCACTTATACTTGAAGCTGACAGCCTTCTTTAGCCTCATGCCCTCCTCGCCGAGCGTGACCTCGCACCTCGGTGCCGAGAGTGCGTTGGTCAGGGTGGTCGCTGCACAATTGGCGACGGTAGCTGCTACGCCGAGAGCCCCCCATGTGAGTACATCCTGCAGACATAACCCAAGCAATGTTTACTAACGCTATTACAGTGTACTGCACCTGGTGCGGTGACAAGTGCGGATCTAGATGTGTCCGTCAGGGACAATCATGTGACAACACCTGTATTTAAATTGAAGCAGAGGACGGTGAAAGGTCTAGCATGAACAAGATTGGAGTGAGTCTACCATGGCTTAGCCAAAACGGGCCTCTCTCACTTCTGAAACTGTTGTCTTTTAGATTCATGACTGTCTTTAACCTTATATAGCAAAGTAAAATACAGAAACGTCATTCCTTGTCAATGTAAATGTGAATGAGACTTTCCATCAAATGCGATTATACTAGAAAGCATAATTTCGTGTTCCGGGCTCATGCCGACTTAACCGTCGTCTAAGCCCCTTCCAGCCTCATACTTCTATTGTTCAAGGAACCAGGCCAACATCCACAAGTGGCTTCATTGAGATTGATTCCGTTTTATTAAGCGAACTGCGTTTTCTCGGCCTGACAAAGTCATCATGCCATGGCCCAGTCTCTCGAAACAAATCGGGTATCGCGCAAGTGGAGTGACTTGAACTCGAGTAGCTTACCCTGAAGGGATATTTGATCATAGTCAAAATTCCATTGAAACGCTTAATTACGATGATTGACGGTTCATGAGATTGATGTTTCTGAATTATCTAAACCACTATAACTATCATGGATAGTTTTACAGCATATTTCAACTGTTTTCCATCCCGTGCCTTTCTCAAGATCATCAAGACTTCGACTGAGCTCGAAGAAAAAGAGGCAAGGGGGACCCAGTATTTAATAACACAACCTACACAAGCATTCTTACGTACTAGTTTACTCATGGCCTTCAATCTTTGAGGGATGTTTTTGATCTATCCAGCATTTTGCACGTGCCTCTTTTTGGCACTGCTCGTGCCGAGGTCATGGTCCTGGCCAAGAAAATGTGCACTGACATTTATGTAGTCATATAAACCTCTGTCAGCAAATCAAAACCCGAGGCTGCCAATACGTAGATGGCCTTTGAGGGCTCAGCGCCTTCTGACAAGATGCCAAAGTCTTGGGGATTCAGCCTGGCAGTCTAACATGCAAGCGAGAATAGTTTTGCGGGGTTGAGTATCACTCTTTCGTTCACGGACTATGCAGCTCATCAAATTCGGTTCTGCCTATATCTTATCTGAAAAGTCATGATCTGATAATGCTGCCAAGAAACAGAGTCTATAAATATATTTATTCTTGTTTCAAACTAACCCCTCACCAAACAGAATGTCTCCCAGATCTCTTGCATTCCAAGATTCGATAAACGCGTACAAATATCCAATTGAAGTTCAAGTGAATGAAGGATTCTTGGGAGTTAGAAAATAGTTACTTAATTTGTGGTGTTTGTTTTGATGCTGTAACGCTTGGCTGCGTTTCAGGCAGAACTCAAAAATTCCAAATTGTGAAACCACAATCGAAACCATGCTGCAGAACAAAATCCATGCTTCAGCCTTGGCGGTCCTTTTTACGATATCTCCATAGATTACGGAGTATCGGGTAAAATATTGTTTCCGCCAAGACGGCATTCAACTAATTACTCCACGAATATCTTCAAGGACCCATCAACTGAAAGCTTGTCCTTCAAGCTGAGGATCATGAACTTTTTCTGATCAAAGAAGTATTTTTTTTATCCGATTTGAAGAGAGATAGGCAGTATTGCTTGGGCCTCCAGGTGCAAAACAGAAGCGTAGATGTCGTAGCTTCAGCATAACGTCCAATCATCGCCAAGGAATCGCTCTCTCTTTTCTCAACCATTCAGATAACAATAAAGTCATATGATGAGTCACTCGGAAGTCGATTGAAGGGATTATTAGCTCCCAGTGACAATAGTGCAGCAAAAACATCTCAGTTGTTTGGTGCTGTATAGGTGCGAGGCTGGTTCCGGCTGGATTCGAAGTTCATAAGTAACGGGAAACCACGAGGCTACAACGTCGCTTTCAGTAGATAACCACTTATCAATCGAAATTTCATCTGAGCTTCTTTGTAGGGTATTTCTATTGAACAATTAGAAAAGGCTTGATTGAGACAGAGACAGTGAGCACGACTGACCTGGATGCGAGAAACGAACAAATGGTATCAGTGTTTGGATGCGTAATGTTTAAGATCGGCGGTTCATCCAGTCTATCGCATGATTTTACAATATAAACGCATTATATTCACTTCTCAAAAGATATCCCAGTCTTTTCGTTTCTTAAACAACCACGCTGTTCAATGCATTAATAGCCAGCATCCCAAGAATATTTCTATCAGTGAGCTCAAATCTCAACGGTTACAAACACTTCGACTTGTGTATTTTTCTTGTCACCAATTTAGTCTGCGGTCATAGCATAGTATGAGAGCGCTTATCGTAACTGCCAATTGCAGTACATTGCAGAAGAAAAAAGAGAAAACTACTACCGCAGGGTAGCTTATCCGACAGGGGTAATTTGTACGAGTGATTCTGTTATCTTTTCTCGCCAATATTGCCGCGGTGGATTTGCCTTCGTAGACACCTCTGTGACTTTAGTTCAAGTATTATCATGTCTGTGTAGTGCATATGTAGGTGATAGTCATTACGAGACTGAAACAGTTGCAGTGTGGAGATTTTGCTTGTTTGACAAAGATGGAGTTCATCGCGAATGGATAACCGAACGATGATCTCGAATTTCGAGATGGTTATTGTTTCGACGGATAACTAACGCCACGTTTGTTGATCAATTGCGTAAATAATTTGAGCAGGAAAATGATCGATGTTTTGCAATAATAATTATATATTTTATATCTATTTGCCTCATAAACTCCAGTGATTGATTACACGCTATTTGCCCCAGATTGGAACTTTTGGTTGAGAGACTGGGGTATCTAAAGAACCAATAATGGTGAAGAAACTGTGGACCCTGATTATCGGCTCGTGAACTCCCCGGCGGCACAAGCCGAAACCAGAGCGAGTCATTACAACGTAGTAGCACAGATGCAATTGTCCTTATACAGATAACTAAAATCGCAATTGATCCAGTTATCTATGCTCAGAAGACCTTATCTGTGGCATATGAATGCCGTTTTACCCGAAAGATCCAGAATAGAAGTAACAGTGAATTAAAAAAGTCAATTGGAATGTTGGAGGGAAAGATGATACATCACAAGGTCAGTACGCAAATGCCAAATTTAGTCAAACTTAAAATGTTGGATTATTGGACTTATCAGATCAATTAAACGCCAGTAAACGCTCAGTAAATCAGATAAGAGGTTGGTATAAACCAACAGCACTTCTGTATTTGGAATACCAAGCTTTTTTGCCTCTATTTCAAGCTCTGTAGTGACTCGAGTGACACACTGCCAAGGTGTTTGGGTTGTAGTGATAAGCATTGGCCCAGAGGAATATGATACAAGAGAATGCAGAGAGTGCACCATCGTCAGTGGAGTTAGCTAAGCTTTTGTCAGAGAAAAGCAAGTGCCGGTAATTATTTTTATCGCCTTTTTACTCAGTTCCCCAGATGATCATCACGTATACTGAGACGGCCAAGAAAGTAGGGGACCTTCGGATCTCGAGCTTCCGTGACTCCCGGTGGGGTATATGTGCGATACTACGTCGTAGATTTTACAATCTGCGACACCAGATCTACCCTGCTCCCGTAACATGCTTAACTGTAGGCGCAGATCCCCGAGACACGCACCTTGCCCAAATGGTCTCGAGTTTACGAGATCGCCATGGTCTACGCACATGGGGAAAAGGTACGTGTGAAACAGTCACTACCGTAACAGCCTTGATACATGCCTCGTTTCGTATCCATAAACCCGCCTCATAACTTAAAATAGTTTATTATAACGTCGCCAAGAAGACTATAAAGAAGATGCTCTCCGCTGCCAAGATGGTCTGTTTTTTGTTTTGAGATATCCTGCACTCTCTGTTCTAGGCTGGTACCTGGGCTATTCATTTCCTTTGTACGTTTCCTTCAGTTCATTGAGTCTCTTTTTTTATTCTTTCCTTGGATCTGATTTGTTTCCATTCCTTGGTTTGGCTTTTTTTTATTCTCAATTTCGCTTCAAATCGGGACTGGATCCCCATTCTCATTATTGTTAATACGACAATCTCAACCTGACGATCTTTTTTAACGAGCCGATCTTCTTTCGATTTCTCTATTCGATATGGATTCAGCAAAGCCGCAATGTGGAGGAGGAGAGAAGAGTGAGGAGTATCCTCTCGCTTTGCATGTTGGAGGTCTTTGTGAGTAGATCCACTTCTACCTGAAGCTGAAAGCTTGTCGCGATGACAAGCTTTTTGGTGTCTTGGCAAGCTAATTAACAAATTCAACAGTCGCCGTTTTCGCCGTTTCTTGCTTTGGTGCTGGTTTCCCAGTCGCTGCTAAGCGGATAAAGTGGCTTAAGATGCCTCCCAAGGTGTTCTTTGCTTGCAAGCATTTCGGTACCGGAGTTTTGATTGCTACTGCATTCGTTCATGTAAGTCACCAAAGACGAGATTCACTCACTCATCAGAGCGCGACCTGACGAAAGCCATGTATTAGTTGCTCCCAACAGCATTCGGTAGTCTTAGCGATCCCTGTCTTCCCGATCTTTTCACCGACATCTACCCTGCTATTCCCGGTGTTATCATGATGACTGCTATGCTTCTCCTCTTCATGGTAGAACTCTACCTGAACGCGAAAACTGGCGGTCACTCTCACGGTGGACCAACTGGCGAGACTATCACCATCGCACCTCCTCCTCGCCCCCAGCGACCTTTCCCCGAGACCCAGGACTTCAAGAATCACCCTCACGTTCACACTCACGCTCGCAACGACTCGGACGCTTCTGATGACTACGATGACGTTTCTTACGAGAAGGCCATGGCTCGTGAGCTGTACGAGAAGGAGCACAAGCCCCACGCCTATTCCTATGAGCAGGACAGCAACTCTACCATGCCCGCCTGGTTCGTCGTCTTCTACGAGCAATACATCCGACAGCGCTCCGAGATGATGGACAAGATCAACCAAGCCGTTTACTCCAACCAGGCCGCCATTGAGTCTTCCAACCCAACTCCCGAGGACAGCGTTTCATACTTTGACCAGGAGGGCCAGACAATCGATCAGGCCACTTTCAAGCGCATGTCGATGAACATCACCCTTCTCGAAGGTGGTATCCTGTTCCACTCCGTCTTCGTCGGAATGACAATCGCCATGACAACTGACGGTCTTGTTGTTCTTCTCACTGCCATCATGTTCCACCAGTGCTTCGAGGGTCTTGGTCTCGGTTCACGTATCGCTGCTGTTCCCTACCCCAAGGGCAGCATCCGACCTTGGGTTTTGGTCATGGCGTTCGGTTCTACAGCACCTATCGGACAAGCTATTGGTATTGCTAGCCGAAACTCTTACGACCCTGAGAGTGCACTTGGCCTGATTATGGTTGGTGTCTTCAACTCAATGTAAGTTTACTCGGCTCAAACCGCTTCATCACCAATTACTAACTCTTTCCAGTTCTTCCGGTCTCTTGATCTACGCCGCCCTTGTCGATCTTTTGGTAGAAGATTTCCTTTCCGAGGAAGCCCAGCACACCATGAAGAAGAAGGACAAGATCGCCGCTCTCTGCTGGCTCGGCCTTGGCGGTAAGCCTACCATCTTCCGTATATCCGAGCATTTACTAACTCTTCCCAGCTTTCGGAATGTCTGTTGTCGGAGCTTTCGCTTAAACGTCAAAAGTGTTTTGAAAACGATAGACATGAAACACAACGCCTTAGGATTTATGCTATCCTCTCAAAAAGGCGTAACGGCTCTTTACTTGTCATCTCTTATTGTATACTATCGGCGGACGGAACGAGCGACATTGGACATCAGGAAGTGGTATCATGGTGTTTGTCGGAATGTCATTCTTTTGGGAACTAAAGTAACGAATAAATTATGTGCACGGGTCAACTGGTTTATGATGATGGCGCAACGGGATTTACTACAACTTTGACGCATGTTTAGAAAGAATTGAAAAAGATACCTCTGTTACTCGGCTTCTTGCCTTCCGATCGTGCATTGAACCTCTGCCCAAAAAAATTACAGATCTGGTGCGAAAGCGCATAGACATGAGCTACTTATCCAATAGGATGACTCTTTTCCGGTTTCAGCCTGGACTTGACTATTACCGTGATACAATCTTGGCTGTTGGGAAACGTTTTATGTATAGCTATAACAGTAAGCTTATTTTTTTTGACTGTCTAAAAATAATTATGCGAGGCTCATATAGGCCTTGATAATTGATCCAGCTAAGGTGATGGGTTCAGATGGTGTTTCAGCCGCATAGCTTGTAATCATCAACAACATTCACCATGGAACACCAAGAAAAGTCACCATAGTCATACACAATTACTGAGACATGAGTTTTGTTGAAAAAAAAGTTTATTTGTTCATGGTAAATCATCAAAATCATCTAAAGCGGCCGTTACATGACCATATCTTCATAACTCTATCTCATCCCAACCTATAGCTGATAAGTCGTCAAGACAGCAGCATGGTCAGAGGTCCACTCATTGTCCTTTTGGTTGGGCTCAGGCGTAGGGTCGCCAACAACCACGGTGTGAGAGTCGGTAACCTTGAGATTCTTACCCTTGTGAAGGATGAAGTCAATTCGGTCAAGAGGCTCAGGCTTACGGTAATCACCGTTCCAGATATAGATGGGAGACCACGTGATACCCTGGTCCTTGACGGGATCGGGGTGAGCAACTCGGAAAGAGTCGACGAGGCCAGCCTTCTGGGGAAGAACAGAAGTAGGCCACTGAATACCACTATAGCCGCAGTTCTTCTCCTTCAGACCCTCGGTGTAGTCAAGGTGAGAGGGAGCGTTGAAGTCACCGACGAGGAAGACAGGGGTGTCGTCAGCGGCATCAAGCTGGCTTGACATGCCCTTGAGGGTTGCCTCCATCTGAGGAGTACGGCCAGACTGAGCTTCACGGCTGATGATCTTGTCGACGGGGAGATGATCAAAACAGGTGTCGTAAGGTCCATAGGGAGTGTAGCCCAAGTGAGCGACGAAGAAGTTGATTTCCTGGTCCTTGCCATCAAGAGAGATCTTGACACCACCAGAACGGCTAGGCCCGCTGATGATACCGTAGTCCTGAACGATGGGGTACTTACTAAGAATACCAACATCACCGCCGCTAGACCAGTGGTACCAGCCCAGAGCATCAGCAAGGCGAGGCACGTGACGACCGTTTTGGTCCTCCTGGATACCGACGACATCGGCACCAGATGAAGCGAGGAATTTGACCTGCTTGTCATGGTAGTTGTTGACTCGGGTGCCACCGTTCCACATGTTGAGGGTCATGACCTTGAGCTGGCTGAGAAGAGCCTTGCCGTTGCCAGCAACGCTGATCTTGAAGACACCGGAAGAAGCAGAGCTCTTGCTGGTGGCACGGACGGTGACAACAGCCTCGCTAGAGCTAGAGGTAGGGGTTCCAGAGATGCGACCATCACTGCTGACCTTGATCCAATCGGCATTAGAGCCTTCGCTGGAAAAGGTGATAGTGCCGCCTCCGCCGCGAACAAGACCTCGGATGCTATGAGAGTACTGCTCACCACTGCGGGCATTGGGAAGATCAATGTCGGAAACGATGAACTTGACATCACCGTCAAGCTCACGGCCTTTGTAGACAGCAATAGGTGGAGCAACCCATGTGTAACCACCATCAGCGAGGAAGAAGGCAGTGTAGTTTCCAGGCTCAAGGCTGTTCCAGTCAAGCGTCACAGAGCCTGAAGCATAAGGGGCCCATTTCCACTTAATAGAATTGGAAGAGCCCTTCTTCTGGTCAACAGGGCCGCCGCCGGCACTGTAGTAAATACCAATCCAGTTGGCGGAGTTGGCTGACTTGGTAGAGTAGTCAAATGTGAATGGGGTCTTATCGTTGTTGAGAGATAAAGACCCCGAAGCGTCCGCACGAGGGCAAAGAGCCTGTGCAGGTGCTGGGAGAGCGGAAACAGATGGGCTGAGGCATAGCCATAAGGCAGATGCCACTGTAAGGAGAGGGGATTGAAATCTCATGTTGGGTTGCACGAGATTAAAAATGCCCTCAAGGGGAGAGGAGAGGAATAACAAAAGGTAATCTGAGAGCGATGATGATGACGATTCTCGCTTACGCACAGGCAAAACACTAGAGTGAAGATGGCTTGAATCTTAGTGCCAAAACCCCGAATAAGTGTATCCAAAACACGAGAGCAAAAACATGGGACTATCACGCGGGTTTATATGCAATCTTTTCCTTTACAGCAAAGCAAAATCAATGCAATAGTAAATGGCAAATATTGTATGCATCAACAAAAAATGAGAGAATGACCATTGTGATTTTTGTGCCAAGATTTAGAGTCAGGGACAAGGGTCAGGGTCAAACGAACCAATGCCTGTATCCCCTCAAGCCACGCCGTAGATGACGTGGGTGACCTCCGCGTTTGTGCTAGACTGATCAGCATCCCAGCCTCCACATGCGGAGTCTTGGTGAGACACACGTTCCCAAGGGCCCAAAGGTGATAGAGTCACTCGATCACCTATCGACCGCCATCGTGACTCGAGATAACCATCACGCGAACTTCTCATTGGATCAAAATGTCTCGACGATCCCTACCTTTCAGTGTAACAGAGGGTTCGATTAGGAGCGATAGCCTTATCAGATCGTGGCACTGATCTGCCGGAAGTCCACTATAACTGCAACCCCAGCTCCGGCTTCGTCCAGTAGTTGCGGGAGAATGCTCCGATGTTGAGCATTTTTCCCACTCTAAAAAGTCCCGCGGGCTACAAAGGGTCCCTTCGCGTTCGGGCCTTGACCTATGACTGTAGCACAATGTTCCATTGGGAGAAGACTCGTGGGACGATAGCTCATGTTTTTGCCGCCTGCTTTGTTACTGCGGTGAGATTGAGATTAGGAAAAAGGTTGGTAATCATGGATATGGAAATGGGGTCTATCACATTTACTGAGATCTCATTGGATCTTAGAAGAGTTGCATTATGCTACAGGGTCTTGACAACCGAACTATGGTCGACAAAGTTGGCAACCAAGAGAAGACTGTAGAATCCCTGCTCACCTGAAAATACGCCACCCATCTGTACCTTGAAACAATGTTGCAAGATCCCAATACCTTCATCTTTCTTTTTCGAGGCGATTCTAATCGGAGTTCGGCTCTTTTGGGCATCATTATGACGCTATTCCCATTAACATGACGGGGACCTGAACCTTCACCCCAACCCTTGCCTGGTGAAACGTCAATGCAAACTCACCAAAACCTGCCTAGCAAAAAGAAAATGATATAAGAGTCGCCACTACCCCGAGTTTCATGTGAAAGGAGACTTGGAAATGAACTTCTTTTGCTTGTATCTACATAGTTTCAAAATACGTCAAAGGCTCAAAGGTTTGCTCAAAGCAGGATACGAGAATCGAATCTTGCTGGGGTTCGACGACGAAATTTCTCCTTACTAAAATTTACAGCCTCAATTACAATTTTGTATTTGTACTCACATTCACCGGGGATTTCTAGATGCAGTATCGACTGTTGGGTCTTGGCCGCATGCCACGGCAAGATGTTCGCCAATCGGCCTCGCTCGATCCGAGAGATCCTTGAGCGACTTTATCTAGAAAATTCGTTCAGCGATTTGATTTGACTGTTCGTCACCAATACAATGCTCGTGTGCCCTCTGCCCTGTCTGGGTGCGGCCCTTTTCTCTCCATCGGGATGGCCTCAGCCTTTCCATCAGGGCTGATACAGTCAGCTTCAGGCTGTATTGATACAAAATCTTCTTTGTGTTGAGTTCAACGTCTTGTCATACCACGGGCGTTCTTGGCAGGCTGCTGTGTTGTCACTGCCAAGAAAGTCTGCATCTGTTTTGCATCCCGTACATCCGGTACAGCCTCACAATGGGCCGTGTAAGCGAGTCTCCTACGGCCTCCCATAGCCTTCTGGTGAACTCTTGGCATGTTTCTGAGCAACCTCAGAGGTGCTTGATCAATTGGCCCCCAGAAATCACAATGGCGGTCTTGAAATATTCCTGAGCGATGACGACGATAACCTCGTATTCAGTCAGTGTAGTTCCCATTTCCTAATGTCTCAGACAGATAGATAAAGTTATCACACATCAGAAGCTTAATCTCTTTCGTATGTCGTGTTAGTACCTGATGCATCCTTCGTGTACGCCTCCAAGGAGGCTCAGCCTTACAAGGACGAGATAGGACTAGAACACGAAGGGTCCGGCCGAGACAGAATCACATTTGGCGTGTGGCTTGTCACTGCATGATTAGACTACCCGCCAACCCGCTCGGAAACGCGACCGACCGTCTACCCAATTGGGTGCTTACATGAAACTCTAGATAATCATATCATTACCGGATCAGAAAATTATACCACCTCAATCGTATCAAGGATGGACGAAAATCATCCCAACTAGTCCCATGTGGCTCAGGTCTATAGGCTAAAGATTACAGGATGACAGGGGATATGATAAAGATCGATGAAGGATTGGCTGTCGCTTAGGAATCCTCCCGAGGCTGACATCGGCATCCTGTCGATCCGATAGCGTTGACATATTGATTGAAGTTTTATGAAATATTTCGGCGGAATTGAAACTCCGAATTATTCCGTACTCTTGTCATAAACTTGTAGGGTTGTAGATAGTTATTGGCGATCCTGAAGAAGGTTAGGATAGCGATGGTAGATGATCATATCCTAATGCTCGCTATAATCGCCAAGATTGTAAATCACCAGAAAGAAGGCAAATGTTTCGAAGCCAATAAGTTTTTTCTATCTCTGAGGGTTTTTTATTATTTAACAATCGGAATCTTTTAATGCCTGTTCATTTCCAATGTCTACACTGATTTTTATGCAGACAAGATTCCAGCCAGTCATGTTGAAGAATTACCTCAGTGAGCTGACTAATTCGTTGGAATGCTCATTTCAGTCACCAAGCACCAAAAACTCTCCGACAATACCTAGTCATAAACAAGATAAAACTGACAGAATACACTCATCCGGAACTTCCAGAATAACTATCAGGCCTCAGCCAACCAACCATCTCTTAAGTAACCCATCGCCTCATCAGCAAAAGACTCCCATGTCTTCATATCAAAGTCAAAACCATGATCCTCCCCAGCAACCGGATCGTATCGAATACTGGTCTCAGGGAGCTTTTTCGCAACAACTTCCAGAAATCTTTCTGTTCCGCGGATTTCAACTGTTGAGTCGTTATCTCCGTGCATAATCCACCTGCACTGATTTAGTTTCCATTCTCCGTTGGGTGAAACATAGACATACGTCTTCTTTGGTAGCTTTGCGCCAGCTTCGATCCTCTCAATAGGACGGAACTCGGGCTTATTAAGTGTCTTGTTATCCAAAATGTGAGATAAGAATATGCCGCGCTGGCAAGCTGCCACTGCGAAAGGGGCTCTTTCATAACCAGCTCGTGACTCGGGTTCTTTGCGGGTCTTTTCCAGCCAAGCTAGAGTGTCTTCCATAGAGGGGATCTCTTCCATTGGCATTCGTAGCACGGTGGGTTCGTCGGGCCGGGGTCCTTCGACATATGTTCGGTCATCGATGTCCAAGAGGGGATAGACGATGCCAAGGGATTGGAACTCGTCAGGGTGAGATAGGGCTAGCTGAGCAGCGCAGTACCCACTGGAACAAGGGGATTAGTAATGTTCAATGCAATTTACGTTGGTAAGCCATCACCTACCCAGCTGAACCTCCGGCCAAGAGGACGCGCGAAAAGTCCAAAGTATGGCCAGGAGCCTTCTCCTTTAGAATAGCTGGCAGTTGACTCTTCGTCCACTGCCAGCCGTCCTCAAGATCGTCGAGAACATCGTCAAGTCCATTCGCAGAAGGAAGAAGTCTATGGTCAGGAGAGATAATGATGGCAGAATTCTCAAGCGCAAGCTTGTCAGCCCATCTTGGGAAGAAGGGTGCGAACAAGCCATGGCCCATTACGAGAAAGCCGCCATGGAAATGGTAGATGATTGGATGGTTGCCCGGCTTTAGGTTCTTGGGGATAAGAATGGCAGTCTTGATATCATGAGACCCGACAGTTTTGAAGCTTGGTAGATATTAGTCAAGCCTTGAAGACCTTGCGATCCAATACTTACGTCTCTTCAATGATGTTGTACGATTCAAAAACTGATTCGTCGTTCCAAGGATACATGATGGGCAAAAGAAAGATGGTTATGATGGTTGAAGAGTGTCAAAGAGGCAATGGAAAGATGTGAAGAGCTGAGTTGAGTGAGATGAATACATTTTGTTAAGTATCATGTTGATATATGTAGCTGGAAGCTTGGCATGAAAAAAGATCATGAAGTTTCATGATTACAGATCTTGTTATCCAAATCCCGTTCCTATTGACTAATTGGACATAACGTTCCGCTGACTCATGCATTGAATTACTCAGGCCGCCTGAGTCAGGCGGACACTGATGTTCCGCCAACTGCAAATTTTCTCCACAATAGCGGAAGCTCATCATCCGTTGTTTTGACGCCATAGCGGAACAAGACTTGTCATTGCTATTCACTTGTAACTATATAGATTCATTAGTTAGTCTTTTAGAATAAGCAATACTCTTCAGAAACATTATTGTCTACCGTCTATATCCAACATGCATCTCTCTTCTCATACATGGATGCGCCCCGAGCCTCTCGAGAAGACTCTAGAGAGACTCGTACGTCTTGGCTACACTAGCATTGAACTAGCCGGTGAACCAGACCAATTCCCCATCGAATCCACGCGCCAGCTTCTCCACAAGTACAACATCAAATGCTGGGGAACCGTCACTATCCAACATGGCAAGCGAAATTTGCTAGCTGCGGATCCACAACAGCGACGAGATACCATCGACTACATGAAGCAGGTCGTCAATTTGTCAGCTGAGCTTGGCGGAAAAATAACGACTGTTGTTCCAGGAACAGTTGGCACTATTGTTCCCTCATCTACTCCTGAGAATGAATGGAAATGGGCTGTTGAAGCTCTCCGTGAAATCGCAGCTTTTGCACAGGAAAAGAGCATCAAGATTGGTCTCGAACCTCTTAACAGATTTGAGACGTACTTCCTCAATCGTACAAACCAAGCTCTTGCTCTTGCTGATGAAGTTGGATATGATGTTGGCATCGCTTTTGATCCGTTTCACCTTGCTCTCGAAGAACAGGACCTCATTGCAGCTATCCAAGCATGCAAAGGTCGTATCGTCGACTTTCATGTTGGGGACAACAATCGCCTGGCAGCTGGTGATGGGTCTTTTGATTGGCCCAAGATCATGAAGGCTCTTGCTGAAGCCGGTTATGATGGCGGTTTGGCTGTTGAGTTCATGCCCTCCATTGATCGTACGCCGGTTGGTGATTACGGAAAGGCGCAGTTGGAGACGGGATGCGTCGATGTTACGCCGGATCAACTCCAGTTCATCATCGATCATGGTTCAGGACTGTTGTCAGAAAGATACTACACGGAGCTTCTGGCTCGATCTGCTGAGACCATGGCGCTATATGTTGAGAAGAAGTAGTCTTGGGAGAATACGGAGAACAGAACCTGATCATTTGTAAAAAGGAATCGTTGATAGCAACTCATTTGAACGCAATACTTTTTTATTGAACCGTGGTATCTTAGCCGAGCGAGTGACGCTTTTATCTAGCCGTTCCGTGTAGTATCTCATACCGATTGACCTACCTAAATGTCCGTCTTCACCGTACCCGTATGTGCAAAAGCAAGTTCCTCTCAACCAAACAAAAACTGCAAGACTTTCTCGAACCAGTTTCTATTGCAATCTCGTTAGCACATTCTTCCCTAGGGGAGACTTTAGGGTCCATACGATGGTGGTTGAGGCACGTAGTCTCTCTCATACTCTTCAATCGCGGCTAGATTGTGACGGAGATCAATCTCCTCTGGCTTTTTGACCTTAGTCTTATGTGCAATCTTCCATCCGACATAAAGTATTGGAAATAGTCCGACTGAGGTGTATCTGAGACGATTAGTTCTGTCATCTT
Source organism: Fusarium anguioides (assembly GCA_012977745.1). Taxonomy (NCBI): domain Eukaryota; kingdom Fungi; phylum Ascomycota; class Sordariomycetes; order Hypocreales; family Nectriaceae; genus Fusarium; species Fusarium anguioides. Next base: position 51,011 of record JAALXK010000280.1, on the reverse strand, counting down.
TTGTGGAAGAGGGACACCCACGAGAAGAGAAAGCTGGGAATATCCCACTTGCCAGGTAGAAATACGGTATATCCTCCAACAAACGTCATGATAAATGTTGCGACAAGTCCGATGTATGCGGAATATGGCATAAACCACGCCCGATAAGGGAGCGTAGATCGATCAAAGTTCTGTACTTTGGTCGCTTTATAAAAGCAAATGTATGTGAAACAGATGACAGAAAAGTTGATCAGCTGAGAGGCAGTGACCAACGACACAAACCAACTCAGTACAACAGCTGAACTGTTCGAAAGCTGAAGGAATGCAAGAAGAGCAGAGATCAGAACAACACCGACGCAGTAATAAGGAACACCTTTCCTACTGCATGTCCTCAAGAACTTGGGTGCTTTACCTTCAAGTGCGAGACCGTACAGAGATCTTGTCGCACAAAAGGCGTAAGAGTTTCCAGCAGAAAAGGCTGAGACCAGAATCATGGCGTTGACAATATGAGGCAGAACCTTGATACCAAGACGGTCCATCGCAATAACATACGGTGAAGCAGCGGCTCCAGACTTGCCATCTCTGAAAGCGGCGATCATGTTGGGGTCATCATAAGGCACCAAGATGCCAATGCAGAGCGATCCGACGACAAAGAAGATTGTCAGCCTGTAAAAGACCGTTTTGAAGGCTCGAGGGAGAATCTTGCGAGGGTTTTCTGCTTCTCCAGCCGCCATGGCCACATAATCAGGACCAGCCACGGAGAAAGCGGCTTGAATAAGACAAGCCATGAAACCAACGAATTTACCCAATGCACCATCATAGTACAGCTCGGCGAAAGCTCCGGGGCTCTTCCAGTAGGTGAATCCGAATGCATCTTTCTGAGGATTGCCACCAACCATGACGATAAAAGTGAAGATGATGAGACCAACAATCAAGATGACTTTTCCAATTGCAGCCCAAAACTCAGTCTCGCCAAAATATTGAATCGCCATAAGATTGATAAGCGCATATAGCACGATAATCACAGCAATAGTCGCTCCAACGGGAATCGCATCGGTCCAGAACTGAAGGATGAAATGGCAGGCCGTAACTTCAAATGGTACCAAAGCGGCTTCGAAAATGAAGAAATTCCATCCTGCAGCAAAACCGAGAGCTTCATCGACGTATGTTCCAGCAAATCGGACGAACGGAGATGAGATTGGAGTGTATGAGACCATTTCAGCTATACATGCTGTGATTGCGAGAATAATGAGACACCAGAATGCAAAGGCGATGAAAAGACTTCCAGGACCGCCTTGCATTAAACCTTTGCCGAGTTGGACCTACAAACCGTTGTTAGCTATCGTGACATTGCATAACCGATTTGGAACCCTGGTATGCGGAGGTTAAAGCCATGGATTGGGGTAAGCCTCACAAAAAGAACCGTTCCAATGGTTCCTCCAATTCCAATAAGTTGAATATGACGGCCCTTGAGCCTTCGATGCGTCTCATCGTAGATATTTTGAACTCCAAGCTGATTTTCATTAGTGGCGACTCTGTTAAGCGACGGCGGCGTTTTAGAGCCTTTTTCGGTATCGACTCTAGCCATTTCAGAAGTTGAGGCTCAAAAAAGCTTTATCATTAAAAGAAATGCCTGCAACCAAAAGAAGAAATCGTAAGAAATTCACCAAAAGAAACAAATCAGGACAAAAATAGCGCAAGTCCTTCCAGCCGAGGTCTATTCCTGTGTCTCTTGTGTAACTTTTTGTGCTATGGAATTTCGCCCCATTCCCCGTACGGCGTAGGCCGAGGTTTGTGGAGTTGATTGGATCAAGTGCTCAAGATCCTTGTCTTTGGTGGCCACAAGGAGTGATAGTTTGTGGGTTAATTGGAGCACAGCGGGTCATTGGTCGTGTGCGCTTTGAAAGTCTAGATTTTAACTCGTTGGGACACGTGAAGATGAGGGAAAGCGAGTGATAGGGAAAAGCTTGGCGGTCTTGGAGGCTGATATCGCATGATGGAGATGGAAGGTCGGCTTGCCCAACTCGGATAGGGTACAGCAACTTGAGTGAGTGTTTAGGGTAAGCTACTCTTAATACCATTAAGCTTAAATCTTAGCCCTAACATATGGATTATGATTTAGAGGTAGATGCCCTCTTTTGTATGGGAGACTTGAATAAAACTAACCTGAGCCTATCCCAAGGAAACCTAATCACTTCGCAAAATAAATTTCCATTGGTGACAAGCAGATGTTTACTCTATTTCGCCCTGTATCATACATGAACTAGCACTACTATCCTTCTCCTCCCTACACTTCTACGTCTTGACGTGGAATTCATTACTTGGAACAGGCGATGACAACGCCCAGCAAATCCCATCTTCAATAACCTTATCCCACCGCGCTGAAGCAGATAGTTTCTCTTCATAAGATCGAAAGCCATGAGGTAGCCCAACAAACAGATTAACATCAGTAGGAACCCTGCTACTCGTTAGTCACTCACTAAACGCGTAATTTTATGAACAAGGAATACTGACCCAGCTTCTGTTAACATTTTCGCATAAAGAAGAGCTTCATCTCTGAGCGGATCTAAGCCAACTATTCCAAGTACCGTAGGTGGCATCCCCTTGACTTGTTCTGGAGACGCATTTCCTGGGTTGATCTTTAAATCGTTGATGTCCGGATTTTCGATCTTTAATAGGTTGGTGAACCAGCGTAAGTCTGATACGGACAGCATCGGCGCTGACTCATTTTCTTTATAAGATGAGATGGATTCGTGCTTCATCTTGGTCAACTGCGGTTCGTAGCAGTCGATATGCGCCAAGCAGGGTATCATGAGAACCTGACCCGCTATGGGCGGCCTTCTGTTCGTTGCCCGGTTGAGATGTCGCTGTAGCGTGAAGGATGCAGCAACCCAAGCACCTGCTGATATACCTCCAATAAGAACTTTTGTCGGATCGCAGCGAAGGATGTCCATGTTCTCATGTGCCCATTCAAAAGCGTCTTCAGCGTCGTTCCATTGCGTTGGGTATGTGAACTCTGGGGTATGTCTGTAATCAACATTCAAAACTGAAATATTGGAACCGATGGCTATCCGAGCACATATCGCATCTTCGCCATCCAAGGTACCAAACATGAAGCCACCGCCCTGCAAGTGGATGTATAAAGGGAGAGGTTCATCCTTTGGTGCTGTGATGGGCCGATAGCCGCGTGCTTGAATACTGCTCTTATCGCGAGAAGGTATCGAGTACTTCTGGATCTGAACTCTGGGTGCGAGCTTTACCATGGATTTTCTCGCTATGGCTTCTTTTTCCTCGTTGGCCAGTCTTATCATGTCTGTGAGCGGCACTTGAGACCCTGGTGCTGATGGTAAGGATTGTTCCAGTTCGAGCCATTCTTGGCTGATCCCGCCATAACATGAGAAATCGCTCATTTTGAGCAGTTCAGTAACATGAGCAGTGAAGATATGGATAACCGATTAACTAAATGTCTGGGTAAGCAATAGTTAGTCTTCTTTCTTAGCCGAGGAAATTCACAACTCTAAGCCGAATGCCGCTTAAGTGGGGACCTGAAATCGGCAGCCTGAGACACGGAGAAGTAGTGACAAGATGAGTAAGAATATAAGAAATGGCAGGCTTTTGTTTGGAAGAAATAATATATCCTGACTTTCAATTGTAAATAAACTGAGATAAAAATTAGTTTGCTCTAGGCTTGATCCCCGTCTTCGAGGCATGTCTGGGAGTTACTTTATCAATAAATATACTTTTTACTATGTTTGTTCTTAATTGCATCTTGATGAACCAGAAAAAGCAAAATGGCATCTGAATACCTCCTAATTCAACAAGCCGGGTCGCGGGGTCACGAGTTCCTCGCGCCTCAGACTGTCTATAGTTACAGAGGACTGAGTTTTATTTTGAAGCTGCACCTACATAGTAGGCTATGCTTTCTATCCAACAAAACAAGACGATTCAACGGATATCTGGCGGTCAAGCGTAAATGACGTCAACGTGACCACATGGATCATCACGGTTTACGGCTTACTACATCAAGCGTTTCGGTAGAATCTTTGGATGAATGTGACCTCCAACCCGACAAGATATCCACTATGACTGATGGATTTCGTCCTTTGCTTCCGGCGGTAGCTTCATCTTCGAATGACTCGCAACCCCTAGAAAACCCCCCTGGATCGCTGGCCCGACGTACCGCGCTCCCTGCTCGCCAGAACAACACGCGTGTTGCTTGCGAGCCGTGTCGCAAGAGAAAGTCCAAGGTACTTCGGATCTACTAAGAAAGGTATGTATCAATGCTGACTTTATAGTGCGATGGAATACGGCCAGTCTGTAATCGGTGTGCTGATAACCAACTGGTTTGTGACTACAGATTTGGCGAGGGCGAGACAAGTGCTATTTCAGCATTGAGGAGAGAAAATTCCGATCTCGCTCAAGAACTTGCTCAACTAAAGGAACTCTTTAGCCTTTTACATTCCAGACCTCCAGAAGATGCAGCAGTTATCCTCGAGCGGATTCGCACTACCAATGATCCTATTGCAGTCTTGGAGTTTGTCCGACAAGCCGATATTCTTCTTCCAGACCCATCAGGCGTGAGCAATCCATCTGTTCCCATTCAGAAGCTCGATACAGAAGCAATGAAACACAGCCTTATTCGTGTTCCAGCTCGACCGTGGACTACGGTCGCCATCACCTCGGAACTAGTGACCAACTTCTTTCAGAATGACCATGGCTATCTTTCCCCATTCATTCATCGCGGCTCATTCATTAGGGATATGAAAGAAAAGTCCATTGAAGAAGCATCCTATTGTTCTCCAACCCTTTTCAACGCAATATGCGCACTCAAATGTGTGGGAATCTCTGTCACCCGTTACATACAGCAAGGCTTACTCGTGTTGCAGCGCACCTCACGAATAGCAAAGATATTGGGTTCTTTGACTGGTCAGAGCATGGTAGATCGCTTCTTATACGATTCCAAGAAGCAGTTCGAGATAGAAGGATGTCGCGAAAGCATTCCAACCCTGCAAGCACTATGCCTGATGTATTTGACGTCTGCCTTGCTCGGAAGAGATCGCGCCGGAGTCATGTATTGATACGCAGCTTATGAGACGTTGAAGAGACTGATTCTGGAAAGGAAACTCTTGAGACTGAGTCCAGGTGACCCTGCAGTCGCGGAAGTGAGGTTAGTTCTTTCCAAGATCTTATGAGGTCTACTCTGTTACGAGAGGTGAGATAACTTGGTCAGCATAACACGAATTGTAAAGCTGACTCTTAAACATAGCCGCATGTCGTACTTTTGCTCGAAGCCCTGCTTGATCCGACCGCCATCGGTTCTGAACCTGTTTGATGAACGAACAGAAAAGTCCGATGGCGAAGGCCAAGATGAAATCAAGAAAAAGCTACACTTCCTAACACCGGGGGTCTTTAAAGCTGAATGCGACTTGTCGGAACTATTCTATGAAATCATGACTTTCAACATAGCACATCCTGCTGTTGCTGGTGGAGATGCGAGCTCCGTGAAAAGAGCAGACTTCTATGCAACATTAACAAGGATTCAAGACTCTTGGAGACCAATTTTACAGAATCACTTCCCAAACTTGCTATCTCGGGTGAGAAGGGTTTTCAGATCCTCCATCTATGTTATCTCTAACATGGCGACAGGAATCACATTAGCGAGACGGCCTTCAATATCTTGCAAATCCTTCCTCCGAATCACCGTTTCCCCGGACACAAGAAGACCATGAAAGAGCTCTGTATCGCATACTGTGAATCTGATAGCGAGCTTATCGCACAGTTCATGAAGGTCTTAACTCCTGATCCACTACTTGGACGAGCCCTTCTTGTCTCGCTACCCATCCTGTCTCCCTAAAAGGTTAAAGCCTTGTTTGTACGGAACTGTTTCATGCTACGCGAATGCTTACCTATTACGTCTATGGTGAAGGTTTTGCTCAAGGGGTGCAAGCAACAGCGTGGAGTTTAGGGAAACGGATCCTTAAAGAGGCTAGACAATGTTTTCAAGACTTGGACGAGGCTGGCGGTGCAGATCTGCCAGTCAGGTTTTTAATTCCTCATTCGAGCGAGATTAGAATGCTGCTATCTGAGGAAGAGGATGAACATACTGGCTTGGGGGCGCATTTAAGCACGCTCGTGTCAAGATGGTCAACGCTATCGGTAGATGAGACCTCAAAGTAGTTACACTGGCAATAGATGGACTTTATATCTTCGTACTGTCAGTAGTTTGCGTGACAGAATACTGCAAGCTTTTACTATAGAGTTCCGAACTGACATGACCAGTACTTTGCGTGTTTTCAGTGTCATATCTCGATGAACTATCTCTTTAACAGAACAAGGGATCTCAAGTAACTATAGTTTTATTAAACTTCAGTAGAACAGTTTCTTTTCCAAACATAATCCGTCAGCATAAACTTTAAGGTTTCCTTACGCTTACTACAACTACCTCTCAGACAGCGAAGTCGTCAAGCTCCCGTTATAGTCATGGCATACCTTCAGTGCTCATGGCTCCAAATCCTTGCTTACTCTCCCCCACTGATTGTTCTGACTCTGGCCCTTCATTATCGGCTCATAAAATGTCTCATTGAGCTGTGTAAATATTTATTAGTAAATCCATTTACTTCGAGTGAATGTCCGGATGATATATATACTTAGCCATTCATCCAACTCCAAACTGTTTTCCCACTGCGCATATCCAACGTCCAAATTCTCTCTGAAAATATCAGCATAAATCACAATGAGTGTTCTGTAATAGACTTACGTAGAGCGACAAATACAACATTCTTAATGGCCTGATTGTTGCGAATCTCTTCTAACAGCTTTGTTGCCCCTTTTGCGGGGCCTACTTAATCAAGAACTTAACAACTGCACAGAAACGAAGATTGGAAAAGCTGCCTGGGTAGAATATGGGAACAAATATGAAGCGGGATATTCAGACTTACTTTCGCGTAGGAGATTGTCGGCTTCGAGTTTGTTGCTGCACTCGGCTATAGTATCAACAAGGGTTGTTCTGGCTTCGTCCGAAAGATCTCCATCAGTTATAATTGTGACAAGAAGAGGTCTTTTCAAGTCACTTGGCAGTTTCTAGTGCACGAGAGGCTCGAGAACCTTTCTCTTTAGGCTTGTACCGACTGGAGTATTACCATCAGGATAAAGTGACTTGATGACACCAGGTATTTCTTCGAATGTGAGGCTTTCCGTGTCTGCGATGTCCTGGTTTACATAGCGCAGGTAAACATCTTCAACTTCGGGCAGAATTCGGGTAGTAACTCGAGTGATTCGGTTGGTGAGCTCGTTTTGAGATGCCCAGCGATTTTCACCTATGTGTCCATCTCCCATGGAGCCCCTGTCATTTATATATGTACCATCAGTAATTAGCGCTTATTTCGCTTCGTTATAACTTTTTTTACCACAGTATAAGACTTGTTGATACATTGTAACCTATGCAGTATTGGTAAAAGGCTCTCCCTTGCAAACAGACTCATTCGGGTCACGGACTACTGATGTAGCTTTCTCGGCGAGTTCGTCAATGAATTTGAGGTCTTTCTTGAAGAAGCGCTCCACGGGGCTATTTTTGAATGTCTCATTGATGTCCTTCAGAAACTCCTCTTTGGTCTGGCTCCCTGTAAGACTTTCAGTTCTTCATACTGCTACTATCGTCACAAAGTTACCCGCGCTTTACCTGGTCTATGGCTTTGTTGAAACTGGGGTTCAATCCAGGGAGTGCCTTGATGGTACCTCGAGAAGCCCTGTTGACCCACGCTATTATGTAGTCGGCGACGCTGGGAACAGCGTTGACAGGCTCTTTGAACTTGCCTATTGTATTCTAGAAGCGGAAAAACTGAACTACTAGGCTGAAAATAAGGTGAGAATAGGTTATTCTAAACATAGCCTAAGCTTTGAATCTGGAAGGTTGCATAATGCCTCTGATGGCTCTGTATAAAGGATACTGGCCCTCTACAAAGAACCTGCTTAGTAGCCTTAGGACCTTTGTAATTTCCTGTTCCCAACCTCCTCTGATCTATACTACAATAAGAGTAGCTAAGACACGGAAAGGCTCGTATTTTCGAATAGTAGGGGATAATTTGTTCAGGTGGCTCCAAGGTATTCAGCTTCCAGAGGATGCAGTAGATGAAGCATCCATAGATGTGGATGTGGGGGACTATAAGGAGCAGACACATCAGATCGCACAAGGCACGTGGAATCTATGGGATCCGAGGAATTGGCAGCATCGTGAGATCACAAATTTTGCTACAGAAATGACAGAACTCGAGGATTTAGGGTTCTGAGATAGGTCTTCTTCGACTGTATGAGACGAAGAGTATCAGTCATTTCCAGGATAGTTTATTCAACTGGTTTTCTATTCATTAGCTGTACATCTGGCCATCAAACCAAGAATCCTAATTGTCATATTTTTATGGCGATTGCTAGGAGATTTTTCACAAATTCCAGTCATAATCAGATAAAAAGGCCCGTGCGGGGCAAATACGCTGCGCATAAGCAACGTTTATCTTACGAAAGCTCCTACACCAACAATGAGCTGAGCAATACCGGCTCGAAGTCAGATCTAAAATGGAAACCCTCACTCAAAACTACATCTACGATCCACTCGTCGACGCGAAAAGAGATATCAGGCTTCTGAAGCTCCAACCTGGAGAGAGAAGCGATGAAATAAATTGTATGATACGACGCGTTGATCTTATTCAGTCAGACGACTTCGAGGCATTATCTTACACATGGGGAGACCTGCAAGATACTCGATCTGTCAAATGTGACTCTGGTTCACTCGAAGTTACGTTTAATCTTTACGAGGCACTGCAATATTTACGTTACCAAGACAAGCCGCGTGTTCTTTGGATCGATGCCATATGTATTGACCAGGGCAACATTCCAGAGAGAAATGCTCAGGTCAGGCGTATGCGCGATATATACTCCAAGGCCAGACACACCATCATCTGGCTCGGCTCAGACACAACAAACCTTGAGAACATCCACGCCAGTATGGCTGAGGCTCTCACTATGTTTCCAGATGCTGCCGTCGATGCCATTAAATCTGGAAAGGGGCCGCCGCCTGACATGTTAGATCAAGTCATGCCCAAAACAATCGAGTTGCGAAAGCAAGGGAAGCCGAATTTGAAAGACTACAACCCCAAGCCCCTCGTTCATCTCCTAGCTCGGCCTTGGTTTACTCGCAAGTGGATAATACAAGAAGCTGTCTATGCGCGCGGCCTGACTTTCCACTGCGGTGATATCGCGATCCCTTTCAACGACTTAGACATTATTTTGGATCTTATGTTCTGGGCTGGTGTGTTGTCAGTTCTCACCCTTGCTATAACCAAGGCAGGGTTACCCTTTCAAGAAGCTGTGGACAACCTCTTTCTCATCAATCACATTCGTGCCTCCAAGAACCCCACGTTATGCGAAGGTACTGAGGAAGAAAAACGAAACATGTCTGATCTAACTAGATCTTGTGCAGAATTTCACTGTTCTGATAAAAGAGATCATGTTTTTGCACTATTAGGGGTCGCAGATGACTGCTTGAGCCCAAGCGATGCATCAAGCTCTCTTTTTCCAGTTCCTGACTATAGTTTAGACAGTGACCAAGTATTTGTTCGCTACGCCCTTTGGCAACTTGTAGAGAAGAGAAGTTTGGGTGTTCTTTCACTCCGATCTGATCATGAGCTTAGTCCAACTCTACCCTCATGGGTACCAGACCTAAGCTGCTTGCCCAAGTTGGTCTACATCGGCTTTGACGAGTCTGTATTCTCTGCTGGTGGTATTGAAAAGCCCATCATCGACGTGGTGGATCAACGGCTGCTTTGTATCTCGGGTTATTTAGTTGACCAGGTCACTTCACTGCAGCCTCTGAAGGACCTGCTGCCTACAAACCCAGCCTATCTACCTAGCCCTCTCGACTCGGTATTATGGCTTAAAAACTCCAGAAGCTTCGGATATAAGGGCAACTTTGAAATGTTCTGGCGTACATTATTGCGGGATCTAGACAATGATGGATGCCGAGCGCCTGCCGAGCTATCTCAAGAGGTTGACGCCTATCTGCGATTATCTGAGATTCGACTAGAGCGTGATTTTACCGAAGAAGAGGACGAGGAGTTTTCCAAGTTCGCCATTCACGTGGAAGTTTTGTTGTCAAAAACATATTCTTACAGGCTCTTTTGGAGTACAAAGGGTCGACTAGGATCATTGCCCAGAAGTGCGGAGCTTGGGGATATTGTGTGTGTTTTTCGAGGAGCTAAGGTTCCTCATGTGTTACGCCCTAGAAAGGATGGGAGATTCACATTGGTGGGCGAGTGTTATCTACATGGGACTATGGATGGTGAGATCTTGACTGAGGAGGGACTCACTGAGCAGACCATAGTTCTGGAATGAAAGAAATAACAGCGGCTGGTTTCCATTGAAGCCTGTATCATGGCTTACTTCTTCGCCAAAAATTGCACAAACGTGATCTTCAAAATTCGTGTAATACATCTCATCTCAATTTCGATACTGTAATAGCAAGTCAATTTTAGACAAGTCAGCAGTGATATATCCTAGAACTCAATTATCCAGGCCGAGCCCTACGAATAATTGCAATCTTCACATTATAGGCACTGACACCTTCCCTCAAGACCATTCAATCTCATCTGGTCATTTGGCCGAATCCTGACTTCTCTAGGTAGGTAAAATACTGGTCAGATTGGCTCAGTGTATTCTCTAGAATTTTGTCTTGCTAAAGACGAAGAAACTATTCCCATTATATTCACATCTTTGTCGCGGCACCATTGTAAAACTGGTCAAGTTTGCCTGGTTCGTATTTCCTTTCTGTTTCTAGGTATTAGCATATGATCTCTTGCCAACACTCTATCCACCGACCTACTCAGCAAGTCGAGCATGTATTTATCTATGTCACCATTCTTACAATGTGATCCTGCCAATGGCTAAAAGAAGGGGTTTATATCATCTTTTAGCATTGAGATTGTGTTGTCTGGATAAGTAACTCTATTCTGGAACTCCTGGTTGAGAGGCTGGGCGTGAGCGCTAGAATATCAGGATCTATATCCGAGGGAAAGGAGCCTAATCTCTCTCCTCCTATCAGTTGTTCGTCTGCCCTTTTGCAAAGACGTTCATTGTAGAATGGAACGTCCAACTTGCGTCTCGACTCTGGAGCTGGGCTATGCCAAGGGCTGTTGAATGCATGATAGTTATTGCCAGTCGAGCTGTATTTGCTTATGGAACCAGTCTTGGGCTTTCTGATAGGTTGTGGAGTAAAAGCTTTGGTATGGTATTTCTTCAAGTAGCTCTTCAAAGCGCGGGCTAACACGAGAGGCAGGTATTAGCATCCTAGAACAGTACATGGAAATCGCCGAACATAGGAGGCCTTATGCTTCTTGAGAAGCTTTTCTGTCTTAAATCCGAATGTTGCACGCGAGCATAATGCTAGTCAGCATGTCAAAGCGCTGGCGCTGAAGTGAGCCTTAAAAAGCTTAAGGCCTTTGATGGGAACGCCAGAGTGATAGCTCTGACCAAGTAAGTACTTCACAATTTCTAGTTCGTCTCCCAATCTGCAAGTAAGCTTGGTAAACGGTGATGTTGGATCGATCAAGATGGTGGATTCCGAAGCGGCAAATGAAAGCAAGTACTCAGTCCAAAATTCTGTAGCATAGACATGAAATCCATGTAATCCTTCGGCCACTCGTAGAATTCTCTCGTGTTCTGGGAAGTTCTGACTGGATACTCTTAATCCAGAAAGAAGGCAGGTCACCGCATCCAGTCTGTTCTCCTAGATTGCTTGATGTTCCTTAATTACAACTGTTTCCGAGGCTGTTCAAAGAAATCTATTGCTATGCTAGCATCTTTTCTACTCCCCTCTGCTCATTTGCACTTACTCTTTTACTGATATATGAATGAAGGCCAGTCTTGCGTCTTTCCTCTCTTCGATAAGAGTAGTACAGAATTCTAAAAGGAACTACGGTAGCAAAGGAAAAGCATCGGGGTCTCCGGAACAGAAGGTGATAGCCGATAGTAACTCTAGTCTAGTCTACAAGTCTGTGAGCCCTTGAGGCAACTGATACACGGACTCTTTGATTTCTTCATCTGTATAAAGGATGTTGCTTTCGAGGTAATCCATAACAAGCCGAACATAGAGAACCATCCCTGGCGAACCAACTTAGCAAATCTCTTGATGGAAGGGCAACGCGCAAGATTTACCATCATCTTTCTCCACGACTACATTCTGAATCTCTCCAACGTCAAAGGTTCCCAGATGCAATTGACGAAGCTTCGCCTCCATCTTTTTGAGTCCGTGTTCAACAAATTGACGGATTGCGTCTTGTAAATACTTTTTCTCGTCACTTAAAGATATGACCTGTACTGCAGCATGCTTGATGAGGCACGGCTATATATCAAAATCTTATAAACAGTGCTTACAGGTACCGCTGGTTTTAATGGAACCGAGTTGAGGATGTTTACCAAGCGCAGATATTTTCCTAGCTCGCATTTGTCAACTCCATCCACCACTGCCCAGACATACTCTCCTTAATTTAGATTACTTAAGTGGCTTGTGAGGATAGCTTGGATAAGGTACTTCAGCACAGTTAGCGAGGGTGATTTCTTCTCCTGAATACACGCTTTGTAGACATGTACGACCAAGTCATTATCTTTGTGCAGCAGTTGCAGGATCGAAGACTACAGTATCTGCTCATACATGGTGGAGGATGTATAGAGGTAGGTGCAAAAGTGGTGTATCACAAACTTGGATCCCTTCAAGTTGACAAGTTGTGTGCACAAGTCTTTTACCTGTACCAGCTGAACCCTACAACCATAAGACTAGAGTATCAGGTTTGGCGTCAGCCTAAGGTCCAGATTTTTAGGTTTTCAGTATCCAGGTGCAAGTACCTTCAGTTTCTGCCGTTTCTGAAGCTATTGGGTCAGCTATAGCGAGTTAGTCCGACTCGTTGACCTTAAGCCAAAACACAATTGACTCGTACTGTTTCGCGCTTTCTTCAACTTCTTGAAAGCGAACCTTGTTCTCGCTCTCCTCTTGACTGAGCCGTGATCCGATTAAAGAACCGTATCGCTTCAAATCTTCGAGAATGGTGGCAAACCTTCTTTAGAAACGTCCTCGGGATGTAGAGAACAACAACTTCCATCCTTTAGACAATTAGGAATAACAAAACCTTTACACAATAGATGGAATTACCACTTCTTCGCACAAACTTATCGGCATTTTGATAGAACTTAAGAATGCCGGCGTAGAAAACGGCCAAGGTAACAATCAGGTCAGGTCCAGACCCTGGTTTCCCCATCTTGAGTAATTCGACATTTGTATTTCCTCAAGAGTATTCGTAGTTTCAAAGCCATTGTCCTAGCCTAAACCCGCAATGGGCTCATCCCTTTACCCATCCCGGGGCATCAAACGGCAACGAGTTGACGATGGGGCTCAACAGCAGGCTGTACAATACAACATCAACTACCGCCACTTCAGGCCTCAATTGGAAGCAAGGAGTGCATCCCATACATCATTTGGTGCAACAAGTTCCCGGTTTACCTTGTCACCCGCAACACACTTTGATTCCGGACCATGTCACCGCTAGCAATCAACATTGATTCCCCATCTCAACACTTAGTCGGCTTCTCAGGTTCCTTCAGTTGGAAACAAATTGAACACAGAACCTCCCAATAGCTACCGCCAGGTTCTGAATGCACGGAATTTGTATCCCTTTGGGGGCTTTGTCAGCATCCCAGTTAGTCCCTGACCTCCCAGTTTATCCCAGTTTACAGCCGTCGCCCTCCACTTCTGTCGATATGATGCACCAAAGTCTCAATCAGAACTCCAACCTTGTCCGCCACCATTTCCCAATGAATCTGTCGTTACTCACTGGTTTAATTACCGGAGCGATCAACACTATGCGAATGCAGCATATGCGTACATGCTACAATCTTCAGCTAATGATGGGGTAGACGGGACCGGAGAAAATCCACTGATTACTGAAAACACACCTGATACGGAAGAGGTCGAGGGAAAGGCGTCGGAGATTGTGTGCTTTAGCATGGTGATCAAAATAAGCGTCATCCTCTGTCTATGGCGACTGACTGAACAGATTCCGCCAATTGCTGCAAGATGCAATAACAAAACTGCTACCGAGTTCTCCATGTCCATTTATCGAGTTCAATTGGACTCATCGATTCTTTTTTATGCTTGGTCAAGCGCCACCAGGCTCTTGACATGAGGGGTGTTCTGTACCAAGCTTTTCAGAACGCAATAGAACACAAAAGAAGAGACCACAACAACCTAAGAGACTGAAGATTGAGATAATTTGTATTTTATCGACGTCGTACAAAATGGCGAGCGTTGTTTGTCCCTGGAGCTGACGGTCCGCTCCGATTCGTCAATCCTCTAGCCCTCTCAAACTCAACACGATATTGACCTCAACACAAGGTTCGACAACACATCACACGGTCCAGATAGACTCCAGGTGTCTACTAGGTAGTCTTATATACTAATTTAACACAGAGGTATCATTGGGTAGGGTGATGACGGAGCGGCAAGTGCCAGTGTCCTGAGCTCTACGAGGTAGGTCCATCACGTAGTTTTGTCTTTCAACTCCCATCCCGCACAAAGAAAAGAAAAAAAGAGAAATTTAGTAAAATAGAGTTGCAGACCCTCCAAGTAATATCTACCATTTAAATTGCTATATATCTTCTGAAATCTTTATTATTTTGCCAGTTGTACCCCTTTTTCTTTTACTTTCTGCTCACTGCTCTCAGGCGCCCTCGTATAGATGCAAAGCAATGATGGCAGTGAAATCACCGGATAAGTGATGAGAGCTCCTGGAAATAGTTAGAAAAGCCCTGTAGTCTTCCCATGTTCTCACTCCCCTGCCCGCTATCGTGAGGCGAGAGCAAGAGTCCCGCCATATGTTTTCACGCGAGCGCTTACTCTTCAAGAGTCGAGTTCCTGAGTAATTAGCATAATTCTTGCTGGCAGGATTCGCTGATTGCGATCTTGGGTTATTGCTTCGCCCCTAGATTCAGCCTTAATCGACAGGGACAGATGGCGAACGAAGGAGCCAGACTGATGGGATCTCTAGATGATTGAAGAACAAGGTGGAAAAGAAACATGCTACTTTCATATTCAAAAGCTACTCAAATTTGACCTAAACTTATATCAAGCTTTAGGTGTTCCTTAGGTAAAATGGTCTAAATATATTTACATAGGTAATTTACAGAATTAAAATCTAGCCTCTGTTGGCGCAGTTTGTACAGTAGTCCATAACGACACTGCACGAGTTCGATAGGCGAATATGTCCACACATCCAGATATTGTCGTTCTTCTTGGCGTTCTCCCGAGCTGCAATAATATCACTACCCTTCATACCAATACCATAGTCGTCGCATTCGAATTTAGCAATACAAGCAGCTTGACCAGCTGAGGCAACCATAAGGATACCCTTGTTTGATCGGCTGTATCGGGTTGCATAGCCCTTGTAAACAGTGTCGCCATCAAACTCATTGATAGCTCGATCGCATGCTTCGCCTAAGCCCTTCTTAGACAGACCATCACTTGTTCCACACTGGCCGCTACCGTCGTTATCAACAGCGGTTTGAGTTGGCAGAGGCGTGGCCACAGTCGAGGGTGTGCCATAGCCGCGTGTCGCTGTAACATGGACGGTATAGGCCATGAAGTAGTCAAGTGTGTAGGCGGTATAGACCAAGACGGTTCCATCATTGGTCTCAGTAAAGGGAGTCTCTACAGGCGTCTGAGTAGCAGGAGGGCCTTCAGTAATGGGGACAACTGGAGAAGGATACGAAGTATAGTCCGCGCAGCTGTTATCGATCAAAGACGCTGTGGCGAAATATTGCTTTCCAGACACCGTGGTGGTGCATTGACAATATGGCTTCTCCACGCGAGGTCCGCCATGGATGACACATGGGTAGTAGGTGCGGCCTGCCTCGCTGGTAGTAACAATATCAGATGTAGTGACACCAGATGTGACAGCGTTGGATGAAGCTCTGGTAGTAGTGATAAGAGTGCTTGGCGTAGAGGTTGGCAGGACAGTCTCTTCAGTGGTTTTAGCCTCTTCAGTGGTCTTGTCCTCGGCAGTAGACGTTCCAGTAGCCGCAGTGGTCTTGTCTTCGCTAGTGGTTGTTTCAACAGTCTTAGCATCAACCGAGGTCTCTGCAACCGAAGTAGCAGCCTTCTCTGTAGATGAGGGACCAGCCGAAGTGGTATCAGTGGAGCTACCACGGACCAAGCACATCTGGGCAGGGTCTTCAGCACGCTTCTGAAGTCCTGGAGTAGGAGTACCCTCGGCAGCACCCGCAAAGTCAAAGAATTCAGGCCAGACGTTGAACATGTGTGAAGTAACAAGTTGATCCTCGATCCACAGTCTCCATCGTCCAAGGTCCTGGAGTTTAGTAGGGTCCTGTGAGCTAATCATGAAGCTGTCAAGCATATCAAACTCGACGATAGCACGACCCATAAATCCAGCTCCCAAAGATGACGCCGCATTTGTACGCCAATATCCGAGAACCGTCCCAGGAGGGGCGCCGGGAATGATACCTGAGAGTTTGCTGGCCAGTCCTTCTGCGCGGGCCTGATATCTAAACGGTGTAGTGACGCCAGTTGGATCCTGGCCGATGTTGGTCCAAGGAGTGATGACAAAGACCTTGGGGTGGAATTGTTCGTGGAGGACGCCTGGGGCATTGTCTGTGCCGATAAGACTAGTAACACTTGTAGTCTCGCCGTCCGAGGTGCCATCGCGAAAGACGGTGAAGGTGTTGGCATCGAATTGATCGTCGGGTGTAGGGTCCCAAGTACCTGGACCGATGAATCCAGGGTCCTCCCAAATATGCGATAGATATACGCCCAAGTCAGAAACGATCATTACAGCTGTACAGCCATAGATGCCGTTTACTCCCGCCGCTCCCCGGCCTCCATAGAAAGGTGCGCCTACCCAGTGTCCCGTAGTCAGTCCATCCTGACGAGCCCAGACGGTGTTGGGGTCGGCGCTGAGATTGGTAATGTAGGCAGGGTTGGGGGACTGGTCACCATCAGTGAACATTCGAGTGTCTAGGCCCTGGTTACGCTTGGAAGGCATAGCTGCAGGCTTATTCGCAGACTCGGGATTGGGTGCGTTGAAGGGGTCATCGCCAAAGCTCATGGGGCCTGTAGGGAGAGGTCCATCAATGGTTGTGGTGGGAATGCCTTGACAATTGACCTGGCCAGCCATGTTGGGCATCTGATCTGGGGCTGCTCCACGCGCATCGAGTCCTGCAGGGCAACTGCCACCACCACAGGAGCCTGAAGCACAAGCCACCATAGCCTCGGTAGTGGTGGCTTCAGTGGTAGTAGTAGACTCTTCAGTCGAAGTTGGCTTTTCGGTGGTTGTAGGAGCTTCTGTAGTAGACTCCTTCTTGGTCGTTTCTTGCTTGGTGGACTCTTCTTTGCTCTCCTTACTTTGCTCGTCCTTGCTCTTGTTTTCCTCCTCTTCAGTCAGGTCGTCGTTTTGGCTCTTTACTTGAGGAAGAACGCTTGTGACTTCAGGAATGTTACCAGAAATGATGCCTCCGGAGATCTTGGTGAGATCCTGAGCCATACAAGCCAGCTTGTTGATGACATCGCCTGTGATGGATTATATTAGCTACCTGCAACTGCGCGTGTCCCAGTATGTTCTGACTTACCAATTGGTCCAAGAAGGCCTCGCTTCTTCTTCTTGTTGCAGCCGACGTCAGGCTTGCCACCCAAGGATACGATAACGGCAATAATATCATCATGAGTATCATCAACCTGCTTGTTGGTCTCATCCTTCAGAGATTGATCTTCGGTCCACTTGTTGATAATGGGGATCAAAGCGGCAACCTGGGACGAAACGGACGAAACGCTAGCTGTAGCCATTGGAGGAGCGGCGGTCGTGGGGTCCGGGGCCTGAGTGATTACACCCTCCCCATCCTTGCTGGTGGGCTTGGATTCCTCGGTGGTAGGCTTAGGCTCTTCTTGCTGAGTGGTGGTCTTGGCAGGCTGTTCAGCGGTTGACGTAGTATCCTGGATAGGCTGCTGAGTGGTGGTCTCAATAGGTGGGCTATCGGTCGTGGTGCTCTCAACGGGGGGCTGTTGCTCAGTGGTAGTACCTGAAGCAACATCTGATGTTGTAGGAACGGGTACCTGGACTTCCGTGGTGTCAGGGCCAGCAGGACCCTGTGAAGGGGTCTGGTGAATGGGTTGGTCGGACGTGTCCCCTACAGGAATCCATGTGGTGGTATCAACAGGAGGCTGGCCAGTAGTTGTTCCTGGGACAATAGGATGGGTTGTGGTGTCTTGAACGATGGGTTGAGTAGTGTCAACGATAGGTGCAGGACCAGTAGTTGTGTCTTGAACGATAGGCTGAGTTGTGTCGATAACAGGTGCAGGGCCGGTAGTGGTGTCTACAGGTGGGATGGCTGTCGTAGTGTCTTGAACAGGAGGTGGTGCTTGAGAACTAGGTCCCTGGACAATAGCTTGAGATGTAGTATCCTGAAGCACTGGAGGCACCTGAGTGGTTGTCTCAGGTTCATGGATTGCTTCCGAGGTTGACTCAGGGATAACAATGGCATCAGTAGTGGTGGGATGAAGATCAACGGGTAGATCAGTGGATGTGTTGACCACAGGTGGGATGAAAGCTTGAGGGGTAGTGGTAGTGGTAGCCTCAGAAGTAGTAGGCGCAACTTCAGGAACAGGGTCCTGGGCAGTTGCAAAGAATGGCAACGCCACCAGGGCAAAGAACGTGGCACGCATCTTGGCGCGTAAAACGAATGAACAGCTGGACAATCGCCCGAAAAAAAAAGAATGACTATAACTAGAGCGTAAAAAAGCTCCGCGGCTATGGATGATGAAAGCTGAACTGAGCCGGCCACTGAGCACTCTATATATCTATGGACTACTCGTGGTGACAAAACGTACAGTAGTCGATCAGAATATGGACGTGCATTAGTCTGATCCTTTCATTGCACACAGGGATGCTGTGATTAGGATCGCAACAGCGTAAGCTGGTAACAAATACTGAAACGTTGCCTAAATTTACGTAGATCTTAGGTACTCTTTACCCTATCTTTAGGTATTGTCTAATCTGCTATGCAGGTACAATATGTATTAGTACATATTAGTGCTGGCATGTTCTATAACTTATCAGACTCCTTGGCGCTTATTGCAGCCTGCCGTAATTAGATCCGATCCTTCTGCGTTTCAGAAAAGTTTCCCGGAGCTTTTTAGACTGCCGTCTCACCTAAGCTTAAGCCCCCACCCCAAACTTGGACCAAGATTACCGGGCTCGATAAGCTTACCGGCTAGACCGGCTCGTTCGCCATCTGTCTCGACAGATCAAGGCTGAATCTGGGGGCTGTGCAATATCCCCAAGATTGCAATCAGCGAATCCTGTCGGCAAGAATTATGCGAGTATTGATCCTTTGTGATTAATTTCAGCTTCGGCATCCTAAATTCCTCATCGAGTCCTATATACCGCTCACTATCTCTTTAGACTCTATGAAGTCTTACCTAAATTTATGTATTCTATTCAGAAGCTCGTAGCCAGAGACTTTGGTGTCATCTTACACCAACTGATACGGTCCCCACAACTGTTACGTCAGCATAGGCTACACCTCTATTTATAGGACGCTGCAATCAACATAAGAAACATGCAGCAACAAAGCAACATGTCATCACAGGAGGATCAGATATCGCCGGAAGAATGGCATGCCGCCGAGATGGCGCGACGGGATATGCAAATGGCCAGGATACAGCAACAAGCTCAACAAGCCGCACAGAGGAATGGGATGGAATACCGGCCGCCGATGGGATACCAGCAGATGGGTGACGACGTTCCCACTAATTCCAGAATGTCATTACAAGAGGAACAGCAACAGCTGTCGCCGGAAGAACGACAAAAACGATTGCATCAAGCATGGCGTGCAATGCGTGATCAACAGATGTCGCCACAACAATTGCAACAAGCCAAGATGCGACAACAAGCAGCACAACTCGGACAGCAGATGGGACAGCAGATGGGCAATGGCATTCCCAACACCTGTACCAACGACGTGAATATCCGCATTGGACTGGAGACGGATGTACCAGACTTTACCAACTTTCTATCTGCCTGCCGAGAGGGCGACTTATCTACTGTCGAGTCAATCGTTTCTTCTCAATCGCGTTCACCACTCTATCTTCACAAAGGCTTAGTCGAAGCCCTCCAAAACGGCAGTACTGACGTCTCGCGTTTTCTTCTCCAATCTGGAGCACCCATATCGCAGATGGGAGCAACAGCAAGAATTATCCTCGGAGCCCCAGCAGACAAGCAAATTGCTTTATTTCAACTTCTCACAGAGCATGGTTGGACTGTCAATACGCCAGAGAGCCTCCTCCCTGAACTCATTCGGTCCAACAATGGACCATTGATGGACTGGTTCCTAGAAAATGGCGCAGACCCTAATCTTGCCGGGCCTCGAAATGATCCAACACAAACTCTCAGGCTCGCAGCAACTCAGGGCACTATTGAATTGGTGCAGAAGCTTCTAAATGCCGGAGCCAAGATGGGTAGTACGGGCTTGTATTGGGCTGCAGGGGCCTGCCCTGAAGGCCATATTCCCAATCTCACGACAGTTTTACCAAACGCGGAATTTGACAAGTCAAGAATACCTATTATGGAACTGTTACTGGAAAATGGTGGTTGTGTGAACGACAAATATGAAACGCGCCAGATGATGGACGCGCGGTACCCGATTGAAAATGCGGTCATGGCGGGATGTGTTGAGAGAGTTAAGTGGCTATTGAGCAAGGGGGCAGATCCTGACCTGAAGGGGGGGCCGTACGGCAGCGCCAAAGACTACGCCAAGCGCTTCTCGAGCGATGAAATGAAGCAGGTTCTTGGAGTGTAAGATTAAGTATCTCTTTAGACTCTGTAAAGCGTGTAGGCCATAAATTTATCATAAAAGCTACCTAAGCCTTACCTAAACTTAGGTATGTATAGCTTTAGAAGGATGCTGCAGGAGAGATTCTGATGCAAACGCGGGCAGCGTTGAAGAGGATGAGGGAGTAGCTGGAGGGAGAAACGGATCAAACATCAGAGGGAAAAGCCACCATTTACTCACCCATGTTTAACTCTGGAGCGTTCCGAGTGCCATGGGAAGACATCTAAGCTGATTGAGGAGGAGTTCAGTGGTTTTGAAGGCCGATGGCTAGTTATGGCACCGCCGTAAAGAACGCGATGAAAGATGTTTTTTAAAATATTTCAAAGCGGTTCAAATATGAATTGATGGTTTCTGTGAAACGTTATGGCAATTTAAAGTCAGCGTGTAATGCTTTCCAACGTGAATCAGAGACGATCTCATAGTGAGGCTGGCATGGCAATTAATGGAGCATAAGAGCACAAGGAATATATATCCAAACATTGAACAACTTTACAACAATCCACCGGCGACCGTGGTGTAGTGGTTAGCATTAACGCCTTCCAAGCGTTAGAGAGGGGTTCGATTCCCCTCGGTCGCAAGCATTCAAATACCCCAGGAGGGTTTCCTTTTGCCAGTTGGAGCGAATTACCAAGCTCTTTCTCTTTTGTCATTGAATTTGTTCCTCTGCTTTTCGCATTTTCTTTTTTTATTTCCAGCCTTGTCTCTTATCATCCCATGAGCTTTTGCTCAGAATGGTCAACGACCAAAGTAAGTTGGTGCAAGATTGTTGAGATATCAGCTTCATGCGTGACTGTAAGGCGATTGCCCTATTTCACAACGATATAAGTCTCAGGATATGTTGATGTAAAATAGAATCTAAATCTAGTTTCACTTCATTTCAATATTCTTTAATTTACCACTCAGTATTCCTGCTCCCTTTTATCCAAACCATTGCATCTACCCTACGTCCTCAACAAGGGCCGATCCTTTTTCCGCTGAGCCCCACCTCCCGCCTCGCAAGGCTCCAGCTACCGCATCATCAACAAGCTCCCACTATCCACAGCCTCTTATCATCCACAGCTCTATTTCTACCACGTCAATCATTCATACCACCAACACACTCTCTACCGTATAATCGACGAACCCTTCTTCACATTCATATCCATTCATCATGGCTTCCACAGATCCCAAGACCACAGAAGACAAGCCTGCTGAGCAGAAGCCAGAGCAGAAGCCCGCCGCTCTCGGCGAGGATGACGAGTTTGAGGACTTCCCTGTCGATGGTGCGACCACCTCCATTTCGATTATACTCCATGGCGACTAATCAAGATGCAGACTGGCCAGAGGATCAGACCGAGGCTGCCAAGGGCAGTGGCGAGACAAAGCACCTCTGGGAGGAGAGCTGGGATGACGACGATACAAGCGACGACTTCTCAAAACAGCTCAGGTTCGTTAACAAAACACACTCGCTCCCTTGATAAGAGCTAATTAGTGTATAGGGAAGAACTTAAGAAGGTTGAGGCGGCCAAACGCCGATAGATTCGTCCGGGATAGCTCCAAACGACGTGTCGCGCTTTGTAGGATACCGGCACTCGACTTCTCAAGGAGATACGAAACTTCATCCACAACGAACCAACACCACACGAGGAAGAAGACATGGATAGAGAGGAACGCCTTTGGGACGTCTACTTCCCATAAGCGAGGAACGGTCGAAGAAAGTATGGGCTTTGACGATCCAGAAACGAGCGTGTCGAGAACCCTACGGACGAAGAAGATGATGGTGCTGTACAACAAACAGTTGGGATCTGAGGATACGTCGAAGAAATGGATAAATCGATTTCCAGCGAAACGAAAGAGGGAAAAGACGGGCTATATGCTCTTCAGGTAGCGAGAAGCGCTTAGAAATATACAAATAATGATCATCTTCAGACCGCCAAAGATCTTTCAGATTGATGACATGGAAGTCACCAAGTCTCTTCCACCACGAATGGTGAACCGAATGTATTCTGATCTTGGGCCTGGCCCGTCAGTGAAGATGCTGATTGTCAGAGGAGCCGAACCAAGACTCGAGAGCCATTCAATAGGCTGTCCTGTCACTAGCGATGAGAAGCCCAGCGTGCGAAACGCAAGTGATTGGCAAACGGACATGATGAGGCCTCAAGGTGATCCGAGACTTGATGCTAACATCCAATTCGCAGTTCCAAATAGTTAATCAACACAAGTACTTTCAGCAAAGGACTAGCTCCAACTTTCGTAATGTTTTTATGGCGCTTTCACGCCTCTATTGGTATTTGGTATTTAATTATTTGATCTGTCTTTGCTACAGACTAGCCTTTCCTGCCCGACCTTTTTCCATTTTCATAGCCCGTCATCAACAGGTTCATATACGTCGTATTCCAACAAAAGGTGTGGATATTATTTACTTACTCGACAGAGCGGTAACACCGGGCAGCTCCTTGCCCTCGAGGAGCTCCAAGCTGGCACCACCGCCGGTAGAGACGTGGCTGAGCTTCTCCTCGACGCCGTACTTCTTGGCGACGGTGGCGGTGTCACCACCTCCGATGATGACGATCTTGCCGTCCTTCTGGACAGCGTCGACGACGGCGTCGAGAGTGGCCTTGGTACCGTTGGCGAACTTCTCGAACTCGAAGACACCGGCGGGACCGTTCCAGAGGATGGTCTTGGCCTCGGCGATGGCCTCCTTGTAGAGCTTGACGGACTCCTCGCCGCAGTCAAGTCCCTGCCAGCCGTCGGGAATACCGTCCTTGTCAGTGGCATAGCCAGTGTTGGCGTCCTTGTCGAACTTGTCGGCAGTGATGTAGTCAACGGGGAGGACGAGCTTGACGCCCTTGGCCTTGGCCTTCTCAACGAGGCTGCCGACGGTCTTGGAGCCAGCCTCGTCGAAGAGGGAGTTACCGATGGAGACACCCTCGAGGGTCTTCTTGAAGGTGAAAGCCATACCACCGCAGACGATCAGGGTGTTGACCTTGTCAAGGAGGTTGTCGATGAGCTGGATCTTGTCGGAGACCTTGGCACCACCGAGGATGGCGAGGAAGGGGCGCTGAGGGCTCTCGAGAGCCTTGGCGAAGTACTCAAGCTCCTTCTTGACGAGGAAACCGGAAGCCTTCTGGGGGAGGTCGACACCGACCATGGAGGAGTGAGCACGGTGAGCAGTGCCAAAAGCGTCGTCTGTTCTTGTTAGCTCGTATACGGGCCAGTGTATAATTGGGATACTCACTGATGTAGACATCACCAAGGGCGGTCAGACCCTTTCGGAAAGCCTCAACCTGAGCCTTGTCGGCCTTGGTCTTGTTACCCTCCTTATCCTTGGCAGAGCCCTCCTCCTCAATGTGGAAGCGGAGGTTCTCGAGGAGGATGACGGAACCATCCTCAGCCTTGTTGACGATCTCCTCGACCTCAGGACCGACACAGTCAGGGGCGAAGGTGACCTTCTTGCTGAGAAGCTTCTCAAGCTCGGGGACAACGGGCTTGAGGGAGTACTTCTCGTTGACGGCACCGTTGGGGCGACCAAGGTGGGACATGAGGATGACGGACTTGGCGCCATTCTCGAGAGCGTACTTGATGGTAGGGAGAGCACCGACGATGCGCTGGTTGTTGGTGATGTTCTTGTCGGCGTCGAGAGGGACGTTGAAGTCGACCTGAGAGGGGTTTTGTTAGCTTGAGGTTGAGGATGGCGGGGTATTGTTGAGGCTTTATTGATGATGTGAAGGGTTGGGGGGAGTTGAACATGGTGGTTGTAGCTGATATGGATAGCAAAGAATTGAATCCAAGTCTCATATTTTGCGATTGTGTCGACTGATTGTTCATGACATGATGATATGATGCGATGCGGGGAGCTCAACCAAGCTCAACTAACTGTTGATCTTGATGGCGGGGCAATTTCTTTTCGTTCTGGTTACTCACTCGGATGAGGACTCGCTTGCCCTTGACGTCAACGTCAGTAATGGAAAGCTTGTTAGACAGCGACATGATTGCGGTTTGTAGGATGAAAGAAAAGGTATTCAAGTCAGGAGGTGATGTCGAAGAGAAGAAGGGAAGAAGAGAGTTTATGTTGGAGGGGAACGTTAGGTAGTAAATAATGCTGTAGCGGTTAAGGTGGGGGTCAATCTCAACGCGATGACGCCGCTGCTTCTGGCTCTGGCGTTGGCGGGGCTTTTGCGGCTGCACTCGTACATGGTGGGATGATGAGGTCTGAACAAATCGATTTAGCCAGGATAATTCTGAATCTGGCGTGAGTTTCTGTCTTATCATCCGTATAACTTTATTACCCATGATATGACATGACATGATCGGTTTTGTCTCGGTCTGTCTACAACCAAAACCCACTTGTATCCAAATCACTCAACTTGAGAGCACCGACTCAACTTGACATACCCTACAGAGTAAAAGACATGATAGCATCGCCGGGTTACGGGCTTCACCCTCCGGCTTCTGGCGATGCGGATGTGATATACCCGGAGAGACGCGAAAGGACCGGCTAGACTACACCGCCGAGAACCACGCCTTTTACGTACTGCGCATTGCATTGTATCCGTGTATGTATGCACAGGCAAAGCATTCATGATATGAGGTCTAAGCTAACCATACGTGGATGGAAGGTCAAAGAAACCCATGTTACAGTGACCTGATAGTCAAAGCTCGATACACGTTCTCATTACCTACTCCTCTATGGTAAATCCTAAACACCATTGACTGCCACTTATATCCTCAGACCACTCAACTATGTCGGTCAATTATATCAACAGCCCATACACCTTGCTGGGTCTCCCTTGTATTCCCCATTTAACCAAGAGCCTGCCACTTTTTTAACGGCCGAATTCAATCCCGGACCATCAGCCCTACAATACAAGCAATTACTCATGGCTTTCCATCATAGCATGACTTATTATCCAGACACCTCCTTCACCGCGAGATTCTGATTCATGCTCGATTTTGTCTGCCGATAACACATACCTGTTTCTTGTGAAACACCAGGACAAACACAAGCATCGTAAACGATCAATTCATCTTGGTCATTTTAAAATTCTACCGAAACTCCAGACGAGACCCCAAGATATTAAATCTAAACTTGGTCCGTATCCCAACCCAAATATGGAAAAACCGAGATGCCGTGCGAGACGATTGCTGCAGCAAAGTAAAGAGTCTCAAACTCTGAATCGCAGGCTTGAAGCCACATTGCCAAATCATGTAGTATATAAATGGAATCCCCAACGCCAGTTCTATGCGACGACTAAACAAATCGACGCGATTCAATTCCGATATCATGGACCAGCAAATAGCTCGAGGTCAATTGACAACATTCACAAGACGTGATGGACTCAGTCAGTAGATGAGTTGCTCAGGGACAGGTATGCTGTCCAGGCGATACCAATTGTGGACACGAAAGGCTGCAATACGTTAGCAATCTGTGTTTCTGACCCAAAACATTTGACATACCAGCTGGAACTGAACAGGCATCAATCGGAAGTTGACGATTTGCACAGCAGGCCACACAATGTAGTTGGCCTTCAGAGTAGGGATATACATGTCCCTAAGCTTGTTGGAAACAGCACGACGACCACCACCCTCAGCAATAGTCATAGTGGTGTAAAACACAGCCAAACCAAACGGCGCAAAGATAAACTGGTCGAAAGCAACGCGTTTCAGAGCGGGGACGAAGGCGCTTGTCTTGGTAACGGGGAAGACTCGCTCGAGGAAACGGAACCACTTGAATTGCACAGGAGCCATGCAGAAACCATATGCCATGAAGCGGGTGAGACGCTCGAAGTCGAAAGGTGGAGGAAGACCGAGCGAGTCGGGGATCAGATCGCGATCGTAGAAGGGGTTCTTGCGGTCGAGCTCGTGGATCTCAATAGCGATACCGTCGTTCTTCTTGAGGCCACCGGGCTGGCGCACAGCTCGTTCGCGGATGGCTGTGATGGACTGGGCAACTGTGTCGGCGACGCCTCCGAGGATGGCGTTTGTGACCATCATGGTCATGACTGGTGGG
Source organism: Fusarium anguioides (assembly GCA_012977745.1). Lineage (NCBI taxonomy): Eukaryota > Fungi > Ascomycota > Sordariomycetes > Hypocreales > Nectriaceae > Fusarium > Fusarium anguioides. Next base: position 24,109 of record JAALXK010000280.1, on the reverse strand, counting down.
TGTCAGTTATATGGTATCGGGCGATACTTGTTCAAGGTAACGTACGTGGTCGTTCGTCATAGTACGAATTGAATCGAGACGTAAGTCTTGCGATAAAGGCCATTTCGATTAAGAAGACGATGGTATGGAGGAGAGGCTGGTGATGATGTCGTCAGCGGCGAGTCGCACAAAGAAGGCCTAACAGCACAAACGAAAGAAAACACTGGAAATCATAAAGCAGAAATTTGAAGTGAAGAAAAGAAGAAATAAAAAAAAGAGTGCGCAAAGTTATGTCATAAACAGCTTGTAGCGATGACGATAGAGCTGGACAGTAGTTGGGGAAATACTGGGGAAGCTAAAGTGGCGACGGATCATAGAGGTTGGAAGAAAAAAACAGGGCGTGTCAGGTACTTACGATTCGACCGTAAATGTACTTGGAGTTGATGGAGCGGATGAACCGCCTCTGGTTGAGTTCCCACGTCATATCGAAAGAAAGAAAAATAAAATGGCGATAATAGATGGGGGAGGGAAAAAAAAGAAGGGACACGATGCGAGTTTTAATGCCCTTTGGCGGTGATACGAAGGGAGAAAAAAAGTAAGAAGAGGAGACGAGAGTCGTTGGTTGATCTGCGCAAGCGCTGAAGGCTGAGCTGAGTGAGAGAGAGGAATGACGGCGGCGGATGGGGTTCGTCTCAAGGGCGGGTTCTTCCTTATAAAAATGACGACAGTTTATTCCACTCGGGCTCCTCTCCTCGTCTCTCTGTAATACGGGACGCACAGTTCGCTCTTGGCGGTCGGTTGATCGGACACGTTTGTTTGCAGCTCTCGTCGCCCGAGCGATAACAGACGTTATGATGTTGAGAGAAGAAGAAAAGGTAAGAAAAAAAGAGGAGGCAACGGAATTGGGATGGATCAACTTCAAGGTCAAAAGGCCAAGTTTAAAGTCCCAAGTCATGCGACCAACCTCCAAGTCTCAGCTGCTGCAAACAGAAACGACAGTGCACCATTGATCAAGTTCAAACAGTGTCGCATACACCTTTTCTCCACGTTTCGCCAGGCATCAATGAGCCCCCTCTTCTGGGCATTTATCTTGTTCTATACTGTGCATGCAATAAAAACGACTCTTACATAGAAATGCATGACGGTAATTTGCACATTAACTCTTTAACGGTTACACATGTGAATAGTGTAACCGTCTCGAGTTGCCATCTTTTTGTCTTGACTTTCAGTGCCTTAAAGGTTAAGTTAAGCGCTGATATTGAATACCCTTGCGGCTTTTTAGTGTGGATCACGGGTTGGGGGATCCCGGCCGGTAAAGAATTCACGGGCTCAGACCGGCTCCGAGGGTCCGTTATTTGTTACAGAAGTGCTACCAACAAACTCAAGAATAGGAATAGGAATAGAACCAACAATGGCATTGCGATATGGATGTATATTGGATATGGTTGATGCGGAGGTGCTGCAGCCATTACGTTTCATGTCGGGGCAGTGCTACTCTCGGCGGTTGGTAAGGCGTATCGCCAGCTTACCTAGTATGTTTCGTCGTATTGTGAATATTTGACCTATGAGCATTGATACACGATTCAAGAACGGCATTTACCTTCCAAATTTTGTTGCTGTCTTCAGCTTACTTCTCATTCTCAGTCCCTGCATCCATCGTCTCCAACACCGATCACGTGCCGCTGATGGCTTTCATGGTGTTTCAACAACTGCCGTGGTATGGACCAAAGTCCTTCCAAAGTATAAATATATTTCGACAATTGTTCACTGACACTTTGCGAGTCTGATGAATCTTTGTATGTTGTTGAAGAATTCAGGGTCCACTGCTGATGTCCGTCTTAAACCCGATCACCCGCCCATGATCGCCGGGTCCGTCCCGCAAGCCAGGTCTGAATTGGGAGACTGATTCCCCGAGGTTGAAGATACATTATGAGACAGACAGTCAATACAGCTTTGCTCAAAAACATGATGCATCATCGTCTACCGAGATTCGATCATATTAATAAATACATATTCCCAGGTCGGAACCAGGTTAATGGCTCTTTCTCTTCCATACTGCTGCTAACTCGTACTTCACCGTATTGACGCTCTTTCTTTGGCTTATTTCTGCCCATAACAACGATCACTTTGTCAAAATGCGAATTGTAATTGAGGCGCTTTCTTGGCCGCAGTCTGAACTCCAATATAGCCTGGTCGAGAATTTACAGCCCAATCATGCAAGCCACTCGTCGCAAGCGAATCAATTGGCGAGGCTACATCAGCACAGCCCACCACCAGCTCTTTTCAGAGGCTTCCAAGTACAGTAGAAATGATAAGATCACCTCCAAGCTATTTAAAGACCCTTAGATCTGACGTTGTTCGCCTTCTAACCCTCTTCTTCACCTTACTTTCTGCTTCACCATGGCCGAACTTGCTGCTCTCGGTGCAACGGCCAGTGTGCTGCAGGTCATCGATTTCGGCACACGCCTCATCATAACCCTCTACCAAGTGAGACAATCGAAAAGCGACTTTCTTGATGGGCTTGAGAATTTAAAAGTCTCACAAGAACATCTACGAGATGTCCAACAAGAGCTACAGATCATATCTCAACCAGCATCAAGCACAGACACAGCAATATCCGCACTAGCAAAGAAAAGCGAAGCCATTTCGAAGGAAATGATTGAATCACTAGAGCGCATTGAGAAAGTTGGTCATGGACAGAAGCGTGATGCTTTGAGAAAAGCGTGGCTGGCTGTTTGGAAAGAGGATAGATTGAAGAAGCTGGAAAGCAGACTGAATGAGATCAAAGCTGATTTAACTTTCTACCTTTCCGTCAATCTGAGGGCCGCTGTACGAGAGAGCCTGGAGAAACAGATGCAGATGCTACTGGAAATGCGCGCCATGAGAGACGACATTAAATCCTTGGGAGATGCTTCTGGTGTGAATGATACCCAAGCAGGCTTTGGCTCTTTGGCGCTCGAGTACTTGACCGGCGGCATGCACGAACCCCAGAAGATCAAGTCCGACTTCATAGATGTCATCATTTCTCGTATACAAAATTCCGAGACTCAAAGACCGCCGGACTCGTCAACCATTCAATTGGCACCTCACAGAAGACAACGGTTGGAACAGATCTTCATCTCGAGGATCCGATATGACACTATACAAGAGAGAGAACTCACCATCAAGAACGCATACAAAGGAACGTTTAGTTGGATCTTCGAAGAAAATGACACTGCCCCTTCACCAACCTCGTTCAAACAATGGCTCGTATCCGACGATAGTTTGTACTGGATAACTGGAAAGCCTGGCTCTGGAAAGTCTACACTGATGAAGTATCTTCTCCAGCCAATCGATCAACTCACAGAACAGAACCGATGTGAAGAATATTTACGCAAATGGGCTGGCGATCAGCGTCTTACGATTGCCTCATTTCACTTTTGGGCCATTGGATCTGACATCCAGGCGACTCAAGAGGGCTTGTTCCGCACTCTACTCGTCCAGCTTTTCCGTGCGCACCCAGATGTCATCCCACTCGTTGCTCCTTCACGCTGGGAGTCTTTGTGTCTCTTCAACGAGGACCCCAAACGCTGGAGTCAGGATGAACTGGGTGACATGTTCCGTCAAGCTGTGAGACACATCAGCGCTAGAACTAAGCTCGCCCTATTCATTGACGGTCTAGATGAGTTTGAAGGAGATTGCAGCACACTTATCTCCCTGATACAGGAGTGTATATCATCTCCAATCAAAATTTGTGTCGCAAGTCGGCCTTGGACAGAGTTTGAGAATGCATTCGGAGACTATCACAGGCTTAAGATGGAAGATCTCACATACGGCGACATCGCCAAATACGTTGTTTCCGAGTTCGAAACAAACACCCAGTTCAAGAGATTCCAGAAAAGACAGCCCCAATTCGCCAATATCTTGAGTCACTCCATCGCCGACAAAGCTAGTGGGGTGTTTTTATGGGTTACCATCGTCGTAGCCTCGCTCTTGGCTGGGATAGTGGCAGGTGATCGCGTTGAGGATCTTGAACGCAGAATTGATTTACTTCCATCCGAGATGGATGAGTTGTACGATAGAATCGTCGAAAGTATCGAGCCATTGTACCGTGAACATGCCGCCCAGCTCTTCAAGTTAGTGCACGCGTGCGAAGAGCCACCGTATCTGCGGGAATTATGGTATGCAGATCAGGTCAAATTCATGGACCAAGTCATCAACGAGGATCCTTGTGGCATTCCTCTCGAAGAGACGCTGGACCGGTTTGAAGACATGCGCCGTCGTCTCGTTAGTCGTTGCAGAGGCCTCCTTGAAGTCAATAACGTCAGCGACTTTGACTGTCAGATTTTATATAATGAGGACGGAACTAGGATTCGGGATGAAGCCAAAACTTCCGGAGGTACTGTAGTGTATCTCCACAGGACATTTTCGGAGTTTCTGGACAACCCTGATACCCAAACAAAGCTTGACAGTTATCTCACTACACCATTCGATCCTAATCTTAGAATTTCGGCGAGCCATGTGTCCATGGCCAAGCTTTGGGTTAGACCAAGAGCATCCGATCGTTTTGAAACTCCTCTCTCCCTAACTCACTTCATCAAAAGCCTACGATATGCAGGCAGCGTTTTGGGAGTGTCGAGATGTGAAATTGTACGACTGATGGATCATCTACGGGACCAGTGCGCGAAGTTTTGCATGCCGCTCTACCGCATATATAGGTTTAGAGACTGGTATGATGCACGGCAGAGGAAAGTGACCGAGATTGCGATCAATAACTACAGTCCTGATCCTAACCAAGAATTCCTTTGCCTGGCGACTTTCCTGGGCGTTCAAGATTATGTCAGCGCGAGAACAGATCGCCAGGGACTTGTTGCAACTGCCCAACGAGCACCCTCAAAAAGAGGCCTGAGCTTTTCATCGATTTCTTGGAGGCTACAAGGAAACCCAGAAGTGTTGGTTACGTCACTCCTATCAGCCGTAGACCCGACAAACCCAAGAGGCCTATCAATGATGCAGTTCTTACTCGAAAGAGGAGCAAAACCAAACAAAACAACAAAACAGATTGCGTTCCGCCGAATGACGGCATGGGAAGAGGTCCTGGCTAATGCTATTACCATTACAGAAAGAAGATGGAAACAGGAAGATCTCTATGTGACTGAATGCCTCCGTCTCATGTTAAATAAAGGAGCAAGGGTGAGTGTCGGGACGGTTCAGAGAGCAATCAAGATATCAAGGGACTGCGTGACGCCGACGGCTGTATTATGGAGTGTGACGACGGATATGATTGGTTTCGATGTTGCCCCTATCAGACAGTATGCGTCTCTGTATGATACATATGCACAACTCAAGTTGATGAAGACGGATCCAGAGGCAATGTTTGCTGTCTCGCTATCACATCCAGCACCGCGACCAAGGATATGGCGTAGGGGGATCTACGCGTATGGCTAGAAGCAACATATGACTTGAAGAAATGTAAACGAACAACAATAAACTGAATTACAATCGATGCTAAGTATTTGAACAAGCACATTCATTACGCAGAGGGTATACTCCATCATTAACCGACCCATCCAATCCCAACCGAGTCTATAACACAAACTGACCGATAAACCATCCATTCATTCATGACTTTGAGTAAAAAGCACGTTCATAAAGTTAGTAATTTAAGACAGATCGTCATCTTCTTGCTCCCATCGTTTATTCCCCAACTTGCGCATCTTCTTGGGGCTACTGCTACTGCTGGCTGCTACTGGACGTGTCTTGCTGTCACTAACGCGCATGCGCTCCAGTTTCTTGCCGAGGTTGGTAATGCTGTCGCCGCGGGATGATGACTTTGTAGCTGGTGCAAAATCTTCACGCTCACCGAGAGGCTTGCGCTTGGTAGGACTGCGGGAGGCCAGCTCACGCTTGAGAATACCGTTCTCGTGACGAAGACGGTCGAGTTCTTCTTCGAGATCTTCGATGAGAACATTCTCCTTGTCACCATCTTCATCAGAGGCAAGACCACGCTCGAGGACTTCGACTTTGCGATCCCAGTGTTCCTCAGTACGCTCTTGCTCAATGGCCATAGAGTTCTTCCAACGAGCCATTTCCATAGCAAGACGCTGCTCAAACTCCACAGCACATTCTTCGCGGATGGCTGCCTCAAGATCAAGCATCCGGTCTTCCATGGTGAGAAGATGAGCTTCAGCAGCAACACGTGCCTCAGACTGTCGATCAACTTCTTCGCGCAATTGATCGGCCTCATCACTAAGGCGGGCGATCTCAAGCGCTGCAATTTCCATGGTTTCACGTTCATTGGAGCTCATTGGAGGAGAGTAGTTTCTATACGACCCTGATCCTGCAAGCCCAAATGGCCGTGAGGGCGGATGCGTTGGGCTGACGGAACGGTTGGCCATCTGCGGTGGTTGGGCGAGGATGGTAGTTGTGATTGAAGGAACACGAGGCACTGTAACTTCTCGTGCCAGAGCACTATATCGTAGGATCTGAGATGTTGCGTTGAAATCACCACGAGGGTCAGCGGTGACAATCATGACACCCTTCTGTGGGTTTCGGCGAGGGGCCTGGGATTGAGAGGATGAGGATGAAGGGAACGAGTTGGAGAAGAGGAGCTCAGTAAGCTTGCATTGTCTGAAGGGAACGATGTTTGGCTACTGCGTGTTAGTCATTATACGCCATCACGTCAGGTGTAACTCACCTTGCTTGAACTTGCAGCCTCGCTTTGTGTCTGAAGGCATTGACCCAGGTACATCAAACTCTCATTGATCTTACCAGCCTCTGCAAGTGTGGCGCCCGCCGTCTTGGCCTCACGCGCTCGCTCGCTACCCGCCAGATCAACAATTGTAAGCTTATTTCCCTCCCAAGGACCAGGTCTCCTGCCGCGAGTTCGCTTCTTAACTTCAAAGACGAAGAATCCGTGACTTCGGCTCGAAACACTGTTACTGCCGGTACCGGTAACTCGGCGTTCCTGCAGACCAGTCTCGATGACTGTCATGGCGTCGTTATAGCTTGTGCAGATGACCTTTCGGAGGCCAGCAACAACCTTTCGGTCTGGTGATAACTCTGTTGACTTGAAGAGTAAAGCACGTCGTCGCACCTCTTTTGTAGCGCCTGACTTGTATGCTGGTGTGAGGAGATCGTAAATTCGGTCGTTGTGTACTTCGTACATGGAGATGATAACAACATATTCGGCTGCAGGATCACATGAAACGTCGATATTGCTCACATCGGGGAGCTGAGGAAGATTCGAGGTTTGTACGGTAATTCGTCGAGGAGGAGGTGGAGACATGAGTCCATGATCGGGCTTGACATCTTGTTTAGTAACATTCTTTACGCGACTCGCGGCTGTAAGAGACATGAAGGATCGAAGAACCCGCTTGGGCTTTGCAGGGCAATTAAACGCGCTGGGAGAAGCATTGAGACTACCCAGAGGCTCCCTCTTGCGCTCAACAGAACGATCCTATCGCTCTTTGAGGCGTCGCGTCTCGTCGGCTTCGCTAACAAGTCGTACACTTTTCGGACTTGACGTATAGTCGCTTGGAAACGCGCCAGGCACGGTGCTAACCAGCTTGGAGGCTTTGCGACTGGGAAGGGAGTTGACAAAAGAAGATGTTGGCGGGGGTCGTACAAGCATTGGTGTACCCGCGCGTGTAGGTGGTCTCGAGTTGACGGAGTCGCGGAACGGGGGGTCGAAGAAGTGAGTCGCGTTCGTAAGGGAGGACTCTGCGCCGTCGATAGCTTGCAGAGAGTCTTGAGCTGTGAATGCACCGTTGGGGTCGAGCATGTTTTCGCCGATCGATCGAAAGAGGACGTCCATGGTGAGTTGTGTCAAGCCGCGTTGTGTCTTGCTGCCGAGGATAGTATGTGTCTATGACCGTCAGTCCTGTTGCTTCATTGTTGACAAGATACTCACCTTTCCTGAGCCCGTGACACCAAGGGTAGCAACAACAGCATCTGTTCCTTCGCCTCCCTTGGGCGCCAAAACGCCCTCAATGAAGGGAACGATCTCTGTGCAATGAAAGACATCGAGTTGGGTAGCGTCCTCCTCGAAGACCTGAGTAAATGCGAACTTCTCAATAGCTCTACGTCGATCGGTCGGTGGGTTCAAGACTATATGTTTAGGGTGTGAATCTTCCTCAGCGGGTTCAACGTCGAGGATGCGATCCCCATCACCGTTTCGTGTAGGTGGAGGCCGAAGCCGTAAGTAAACCTCAAAGAGGTTATGTGAAGCTTTCCGTTCCATAATGCTAAACAGAATGATATGCTTATTTTTTTTTCTTTCTCGCTTAAATCGTAGATGCAGGAACAAAGTAGATCGTGGAGTCAGAAAGTCAAAGAGTTGTGCTAAGTTGGTGGATTCATAAACGGAACGGCGTTTGACGTTACCATGCTAGCGGATGCGGGTGTATGTTTACTCTAGACTCCCTTGACGTGGTCGCTGGCACGGTAACGGATGGCTGAAAGCAGGAATTTTGAGGTGGTGATAAGATAAGATTAGATAAGAATAAGCGCATTGGCGCGCGTTTGTTTGCACGGGCCATGCCGAAGCTTGCACGCCATCGAGAACAAAACAAAAAAAAAAGATGACAGACTTGATTGACAGTGGAGCTGAGTTTTCCTGAGGCCTTCAGTTTGTCTCAAGCCTGTCCCTCAGGGACCAGGATGTAAGGCCATCACTACCACTGACAAGACTGAGTGGTGTCACTCCAATGGTGCATCGTAAGGTTTAAGCGGTCAATTAAGTTTGTGCAAAGGTATTGCTCACTCATCTTTTCTTTCTGACCCCGATCAGAATCCTTCTCATCTCTGCTTCACAATTGTAGAGCTCAAGTAAGCCATGGTAAGACTCAATTCACATGCAAGAAAGCAGCGCCAGTATGAAGTCGGTTTGAAGCGTCGTGGCAGCCAGGATGCGTGGCAGCGAAGAGTCATCAGCTGGCAAGGGGTGGTGTGAGAGTGTAACAAAACAGCCAATGATATCAAATCCAGAGCTGCTGATTTCCTGGGGGAGGGTGATACTCGTTTGACTCCTAAGAGGGTCATAGTCATATCCAGCGTATTTACGTGTTCATAATGCAGAAGCTTCACCTTAATTTCGAGCCCATCTACTGTGCCGCTTTTTTCTGTTACACCAATTGTTTGTAAGGAGTAATGCCGAGGTAGCCATTGGTAAAATAGCGAGTCGACGAGAAAGAGAAAAATCTTAGGAGAGGAGAGGGGCGTCGTTTACTGGGCAATGGTGAGGGACGCTACGAGAGAGATTTTGACTCTAAAAGTTAGGTCTGACGCTAAAGAGGTTTGATGACGGAAGTGTTTTTTTTTTGTTCTAAGAGAGGGGAGGGGATAGTTACTAAGTTAGTGAGGGGTTGTTTGAAGATTTGTTGACATGGTAATGAAGAACAGAAAGTAAAGGGTAGATGGCAGGCATTGAGAGACGCAGAGGCCTGTGTTTCGAGTATAAGCTCATGAACAAGCATTCGGCGTTGAGGCTAAAAGGCAAGCAGCCGAGGAAACGAAATGAAAGTGAAACTAAGCTTCGACTCCCGGTCAGTTGATTCAACCTCGGACGTCGACACAACGTAACGGTCAAGAGATCGTAAGTTGAGAGATCCAGGCACGAGAGATAGCGCGTGACATTCTAGCTCGGCTCACTAGAAATTTTCTTGTCCCCATCGCATTGATGGATATCAAGTGTCGAGACTTTGCCTACTGCGGGTTCTTGAGTAATTAGTCCTCGTCAACTCCGGTTATCGCTTAAAACTTCGGAAGACGAGTAAAAAAAAAAAAAAATTAAAAAAAAAGTCGTAAAACACCCGGTTAACAAACCCCACCAGTGTCCGTGGCAACAATTGAAAGAAAAAGAGATTTCTCTTATTCTTTTTCGGGGCCGAGGTCTCCATTCTAGCATTAGCGAGAAGACTGACGATGCTTCTCTGGATCTCGTCCGATACTGAAGAAGGAAAAGGGATCCTCTTTTTGTTTTTCTGGGCCCTAGAGTTCTTGAAACTGGATATTCTGGCAGTTGGCATTGGCCACTGACATAACCGCCCAGGAGTGTCATAAAATAAATAGAGCACTAAGAGTCTACTGACATAAAAGGCCGAGCACTTAGGTTCTCAAACTACGACTTAGTTGTCCTAATATTTATGACAGGTTTACCTAATTCTTATCATAGATATCCTGCCGCCTTGTCTGCACGCCCCTGGTTTGACGGTGGATCTCGTCACTGCGGAGCTTCAAAAGGTGCTTGGCTTTCTTCTAGAGAGGGGTCTTTTCTGATTTCTTGCTTGCTTATCCCGGCTCCAGCGTCTGTTCTGCCGTGCATGAGCATGGATGGGGATAGAGATGGGTCTAGTCTCGGTCGGTCTTGATTCTGTTGCGCGGCAATTAGAGATACCTAATTGACAGAGTTTGATATCTCGTGACAGATACTGGACAGACATATGTAAGGTAAGTTTGAAATATGATTTCGGTGAGATGTAATGTAGTGTGGTTGTATGCAGCCACTCAACTTCAGGACACCTCATTCTTGAATATCCATGGATCTAACTGGACAAGTCTGTCGTGTCCCCAAGATTGTTCCGATATCCATCCAATATTATCATTTCTTGCATCTCTCCCTAGTCATGCAGTAGATAGATACTCTAGACTCCCTGTCGTGCTTTCATTCTGGGGTCTGACTGGTCCCCTAATTGTGACTTTGTTCGCCTCACGGACCAGGGGACTGGGGTAAATAATAAATTATTGTTTTGAAGTTATGACTGATGGTTTAATCTGGTTGTCAAGCCCGAGCGTTTCTGACAGATACGTGTTTCTCAATATTCAGAGATTACTATATTCTCTCAACTGCATTCTTTTGCATCGCATTGCAGAGATACATAACTCACTGAAACATCAACTACAGAATAGTCTCCTTGCATCTTCTTGTCTCACAGTCACTCGATATTCAAGGTTGACCTTAGGCTTCAAAAAGCGGTGACGGTGACTTCCATCCTAAAATAGACTAGCGTATTTGGTACCTTCCTCCCGCAATTGCACACTCCATCAGCTCCACTCTCCACTCGAATGGAAAGTCACTCCCCCCCGGCACTGCCTCTGAGCCTACCTCGAGACACTTTACCCAATCAGGATCGACCCCACTTGTTAGAACGGAAAAAGTTTGGGATATTTCTCTCTCTCCTCTCCCCTCGGTTGATTCTTTTCTTCTTCCTAATATCAACCCAAACCCAAAACCCCCAACAAGACAACGAAGTCGACAATACTCAGTATCACACAGAGATTAACCCCTACCAAGAACCAAGTCGAGTAACAATGCCTTCGGCCGTCGCTGAGCTGTAAACGCCCACTGCGGGCCGTGGCTGTTTTCCCTGTCGCGGCTCGCAGTCCAGCAGTTCTCCGAGTTAACCAGTCAATCTTTTCTTCTCTCTCGACTTTGTTCTTTACAGGCTTTCCCGCTCTTGGAGCTGAATGCTTCACCCGAGAGTCTGTCTCTGAAACCAACGATTCTACCACTTGCCCCATTGTGAAGGGCTCTTGATACAATTTACTTCTACTGCTACACTCTCCCGACTACCTCACCTCCCTCCCTTACCATTCTATACACCAATTCAAGACGATAACACAAGATATACTTGTTGTTCAAAAAGGCCATATTATAAAAGTCTTTTCTATATCACTATACAAGTCTTGCATTTTGCATAGCAAAAGGAAACTTTAGCCAAGTTTACCATTCTAACTACTACAACTTCGAAAACAACTTCAACGTATTACTACGAACCAAATTACTAAACAATCTTGAACAATTTCATTCGAAATGTCTCGCAATCTCAAGCACAAGTTTTCGACTCCGGTCAAGAAAACCAAGACCCCCAACCGTCGCCGCCGAGTCTCCGACACTCCCTCTTCCTCTTCATTGGACCTCTCCGACGATGGCGGTTACTCTGCCGTTGAAGATATCAGCGACTCCTCAGACGATGATGAGGATGATGTCGCCGCGGCCGAGGAGGAGAACATTCTAGAGGAAACTCATGTTCCCCCCACCCCACCACAACCTTCTCGGCCGCAACCGACTATTGAGGAGGATGACGAAGAAGAGGAGGAGGAAAACGACGACGACGATGAACAAGAGGGTCTAGATATTGATGATGATGATGCTGGCAGCTGGGGAGGTATCGTCTCAGATGTTGAGGACCAACCTGACGTCTACCAAGACGCCAACATCTTTGGCTCGGATACCCCTGCGGAGCGCCATGTTCATTTCGACGTGCCCTCCAGCGAATCTGATGCTACCGACTCTGAGGATGAGATGGAGGGTTTCTTCCCTGATATCTTCGTTTCTCAAAACTCACTGGACCCCGCTTTCCGCCGTGAGATTGAGAATGAAGCCAATGAGTCTTCTGACTCGGGATCTTTCTGGGATTTCAACAACCAGTACGGCGACCAAGATGGAGACTCAGACGCTGAGGAAATCTTCCGCCAGCTTGACGATAATACCCCTCTTGCTACTCCAGTGGCTTCTCAGCCAGCCACTGCTGCTTCTACCCCTCAAGCCATTCCTTTCGGATTTGAGCCAACAGAGTTAGATGGCTATGAGAGTAAGTTTTGTAGCATGGTCATCATTACCAGTACTAACATGCCCAGCCGATGGTGACACTACCGAAGAAGATGAGCCCGAGCCTCCAGTTCGAAGAAAGACTCGACGTCCTTCCAAGCCCATGAGCGACATTTCCGACTCGGATGCTGATAGCCCAGTCAAGGCCGAGCGTGGCCAGCCCAGGTTAGGACGCTACAACCTGGACCGCTCCGACAAGAAGCCAATTGCGGTACTCAACCCTGTGACTGGAAAGATGATGATCTTTACCCCTCATCGCCGACACCAACTGGACCTCTCGCCTGAACAATTTAACTTCCCTTGGAGTACCGAGGGTCCCGAGTCACCTATCATGAGCAACTCTGCCAACCTTATGCTCAGCGCCATGTTCTCCTCCAACACATTTGGCGACTTCTTCAACACAGCACAAGTCATGGGACCCGCTGAGGCTTTCTTCCCCTTCCCGTCTGAACCCAACACTGCCGACGAGAGCTCGACCGCGCCTAGTTTGCAGGACGAGGATGAAGAAGACGACGAACTCAACTTGGACCTCAACGACTTTATCGCCTGGGAGGAACATGAGTCTTCTGGCGATGAAGATGACGGCGATAACTGGGATCCTGCATCAACTCCTGCGCGACCAGGCACAGCTGGAAGCGAGAAGCAGGCCCACAGTCACATTAACTCTGAGACTGTTGGAGCTTTCCGCCGTAACCAAATCAACCAACAACTCATTCTTAGCAACCAAGCTACTCAGGACTCACTCGCATTCAGTGGTCCTCTAAATTACGGCACAATCAGAGGTCTCCGATCAGACCGCTTCGATACGGCTGCTATTCCCCTAACACCAGCTCGTCGTCACAAGAGACAGATGAGCGATTCCACACGCAGCCCCCTTGAATCCATGTCTCAAAAGCGCAAGGCAACAACCGAAGCTGGCAATGGCCACAAGAGACACCGAAGCATCTCGGATGTGAACTATCTCCACATCTAATGCAAGCATGCATGCACTGCATCTGTCCAATGCAATGTATCCACCAAAAACGTACGAGGACGGCATAGACTGCTGCCGCTATCCCTGGCCTCGTCACTACTCTCTTTTTACAAACCTTTCCTTGATTGATTTACTCTGGGTTGAAATACCACCAACCCATGTCTACAAGCGTGCTCGAAGTGTAGAGCCCCCCTCCCCCAAGGGACCGGGACGAATTTCTTTGGAAGATGATACCCCACCAGCTTCAGCCCGGTCGAAAAGCCGGGTGAGCGTATCGGAGGATCAGCGACTCACCTTTTCTTCTTCTCTTTACTTGAAAAGGTGGTCAGTTTGACAGGTCAACTGCTCTGTGAGCGTTACTGTCAAGGGAAAACAAAAGTCTAATGCCGCTAATGTTGTGATGGTCTTGATGTCGGAAATGGGCAAAAAGTTATCATTGTCTTTCGTTACTGGTGTATTCGTCCATTGGGTCTAGAGGTAGATAAAAAGCCGCCGCGACCAAAATTTCATTCAATGTCTTCTATCTGATGTGTCTCAGTGATCTGTGAATGTTGGCGATGTTAGCATGTTAAAATCCCTTGCTCTGCGCCAGAGAGCAACCATACGGGATGCTATGTTGAATAAGGCCATGGGCTTAAGCTCAAAGCTCAACTCAATTACTCTGTAGCTCTCCTTGTCACTCCCCTCAGAATACCAAAACGCTTTCTCTCCGCAATCTAGCAGCCAAGCAGCACCGAAACTTGACAAGGTTTCTCGTAGGACTGGCAATGTCAACGCCCTCGGTGCAGTCCTGAAATACCTTTCGCCACTCGTTTGACTCACAATCTTGTGTAAGGAGCGCAAGATTAGGCAGACAACCTGGTGTCGCCATGTCCCTTTGGTTGGACGAGGCGTGAGTGTATCCAAGTTGACTCATCGTCAGCACTTGACATGGTGAGGTATGGTTCATTCTATCCAGTCGGCTTGAACTTTCACAACGTTAGTTCCTCGGTGATTCATGAGCCCAGCTTGCGGCGAGCTTGCTCCTTTGATCTTAAGTGACTGGACGACCAGTTAACAGTCTCTCCATGGGCGTCTCTCCAGCCAGGAAACATGCCTCCGACTTCACGTCGCACTGGAGATGGCTCGACCATTCTCGATCTTTACACAACATGCTTACCGCGGAGATAAATCTACATCCGGGGGGAGGTGAGACGAAATAGCTGACGCTGGGTATCGGGGCGCTGAAGTGCGTCGGTGCAGGCGAGCGTGGACTGTACTACTAACTCGGAGTCTTGTGAGAGGACGGTTAGTTGAAAGAGCTGGTGAGGCAAATGTCCAAGTTAAGCGCGATGTATAGTCATAGAGTGTAGTGTGAGATGGGCGCTTACACGTCGTCTACCATTCGCGCCGACAGATATCGCCTCACTCCTAGCAACAAGCTTGATGTGGTGAGAATATCAAGACCATTGGGTTGCCCTTGGCCCTAGCAGAAAGACTCAATCTTCGACCATGTCCTTGGGTCTTTGGCATGGATGAAAATCACACTCCCATGGAAGACCAAAATAATAATAGTTTTACAGTTTTGTTTTACTTGTTTTACCATCGCTCTTTAGCGCATGCGTTACAGAAAGCCTGTCTATATAATGTGGGTATCGTATCAATCACCATTCCCTTAAGCATACTCCTCAAGACCGTACGCGCCGTCCATATCTGGATCATCTTCATCATATCCTCCTCCATACTCATCGCCTCCACCGCCGAACTCCTCTCCATCGCCGTAGTTCTGTGTCTCATCATACTCCTCTTCCTCATACTCTTCCTCCTCCTCCTGTGGCGCTTCAGGCTCATCGCCAGCAACACTCTCCGGTGCCTCGCTAGCTCTGTTGGCGCCTCCTGGGCTTCCTGCTGCACTAGTCTTGCGGCTTGTTGCCTCTGATCCAGGGCCCCCGATGTTGGGCATGTCGAAGATGTTGCGGATAGCGTCGTAGTTGATCCTCTTTGACCAGGCGCGGTCTTTGGCGACGTTGACAGCTGCCTCGGCGGCTGAGCTGGCTGGACTGGTCTGGCCTTCGCCCATTCTGGCTCGCTTGCGTCGTTTTCGTGTTTGTTTTGGTCGTTCTGCTTCGACTTTCTTTCGAAACACTTTCTCTTGGTGTTTTCGTAGCCACTCTTTATTCTGATTCACCCAGATCATCTCCTTGAGCTGCGCTTCCTCGGGTGATAGTAAACAATTATTCACCTCCGGGTCGTCGGCAAACTCGTCTTCTGTGACATCCGCCGACATAGAGACTTCTTTTTGGGGACGTTGTTGTAGGGCCCAGACGCTGTGAATCTTCGCTCGTTGCTCGGCAGTTGTGTAGGCCATGGCGTGCTCATAAGTCAAAGGATCGTTAAAGATCTCTTCAATCACGCCCTCGAGTTCTTGCTCATCCTGCTCCCACTCCTCGTTAATCGGTAGCTGTGGTTTGTCGCCTTTCCGTTTGTTATTCCCTTGTTGGGCGCCCTCCTCTGGCATTTCCTCGTCCATCGCATCTCCAAATTCTTCCACTAGGTTGTCTAGGGTCTGGACATTGGTGTCTTCTCCTTCATTTTCTTCTTCGTCTGTGTTCTCAAGCAGTTTATTGACAAGCGATGGGTCCTTGGCGATCTTAGATGGTAGAGGTGGTATGATGAAGCCATCATCGTCGCGGCGATATTCGACAGCGGGTGCCTTTGAGAGATCGGCGCCTCCTTCGATTAATCGCGGATCAATCTTGTCTGCCAGGTTATCTTCTTCATCTTCTTCATTCTCGTCGTCTTCGCCGTCTGTCGATGGCCGCTTTCGTTTCTTGTTCTTGGCCGCAAGTTGCTTCTTGTACTCAGCCGATTGCTTGTAGAATGACGGTGGATCGTGAGAGCTCTCTAGGAAGTCTTGTTTTAAGAAATCCTCGACCGACATTCGACTAGACTCGGTGACCTTGAACTCTTGTAGGCGGTTCTGAATTGTGTGATTGGTGACTTTGACGATGTAAACCACTTCACGCACAGTTCGGCGGAAGTTGTGCATTCGTGCAGCCATGAGGAGACAAGCACCGCAAATACCTGAAGGTCGACGACCCATGACCATCCAATCTCTACTCATTCGCTTGACCAAACGAACAGCATCCTCGGCCACCTTGGCTGTATCTTGGTGAAACTCCATCTTTGTCGCAAATCGCCAGATAAGATCCTCCGGATACACAGGAATAAGGCCATCGTTTCCAATTGGCACCACCTCGTTGAGCTTCTTGAAGATACGACCCAATTTGAAGACGTTCATTTGGACCAAATCCGCCAAGTCGATAAGCATAACTTTGCAAGGTGGCTCTGCTCGGCACGCAGCGTATAAGCACACAGCAGCGACACTAGCCAGTGTGCGACCCTGAATGAAGTTTGCGCTGGAGGCCAGTTTGAAGACTTGAGTTCCTGCCGTGACCAGACTGTCACTAACGTTGAGCTGCTGTGCATAACCCTGCATCAAACCCTTTGCTTCTCTGATACTCTTCTCCCGATCCTCCGATCCACCCACTCTTCTAAACGCAGGGCCCATACTGCGAACACCCGCTTGATCGGCACCAATGTAAGAACCATGTACAACAGCAGCACCCGAAGATGATTCTCCAAAGGTAACCTCTGCCACGATATTACTGTCGTCGGAGATGCGACCACAAGTCTGGCATGTTCCATCGACAACATTGGGTTTCGGACAAGCCTTGTTCGGACATTGTGGACGGTTCGGTTTTGCGAGTGAAGCATTTCGATTTACAGCAGCGACTCGGAGGTTATTTGAGTGTGCAGCAGCATTCGCAGCTCGTCTTTCTTCTCGTTCTCGCATGGCTCGGACGGGATTCGGTTTTGCGAATTTCGGTCTTGCGGCAGGGCGACCAGAAGGCCCGGATTTTGGTGGTGTAAGAAAAGACGACATTTTGAAGATTATCGCAGTATAGTATAGTATAAGTGAAGTCGAATTGTAAGAGAATGTCGTGTAAAATAATCACCCTCTATTCTCCCCCAGACCGTCAACACAGAGGCGATAAGCACTCCAATGCTGCGGTTTCGAGTGTCGTGTAAGTAACCGTCTGCGACAGCTCTAACAAGAAAAAAAAAGTATTATCGCGATAAGAGAAAGAAGAAGCACCTGCGCGTTTCTGGAAGGGTGAGAGATAGTGGTGAAAAGAAATCGTGAGTCGAGGTGGAAGCGGGGTTTTTTGGTGGAAGAAAGAGGTCGATGGTCGAGTGGGGAAGAGTTTTCACTCGTGGGAATATACCCTTGTAAAATCACTGACTCAGAGCGAGCAGGCAGTCACAGTTCGAACACCAGTTGGTGATGTTTTGGGAGTGTTCTCAACACAAGGAATACAGCTGAATACAGTGTCTCTGTGTAGATATGTCCTTGTTGATATCTCAGAAGTCTTTGACTTGTGTTTTTCTGATGAAGAGAATGAAAACAAGCCGAGCCGTAACAGTTCACTAGGCAGTATTTTTTGAATTGGTTGGTGACGAGCGAGCCGAAGTTTAACCATCCCCCACTAACTTTAAACCCGCGAGGTGAACGCCAGTCTGGGTACAGGGTAAACTGCTTGCCAAGATATCTTGATTTCCCATTACACATCGTCTCTGGCTCTTATACAGCCAATCGTATAAGTTATCTAACATTAATATACTTAAAAATATTCTTAATACCTCATGAAATTCTCTGCTGTAGGCGCAGGCGCACGATCTTAGATGAACAAACATCACAGATCAAGCAAGGCAGATAGATGCCAAGCCTTGAATTGACATCACCGACAAATCCCAAACAATGAAACACTCATCACTGGTGCAAATGTCCTGTGCCGCAAGTGCTAGGATTCAGATGGGGGCCATATTATCCCTGCTACTTGATTTCGTCTTAATATCTCTGCTTACTAGTATTCAACTCTCTCTCGAGCAAAGATGGCCATGAGACTCAGCATCTCATTTCAGCCAGGAGACACTCAAATCAATTGGTGTCATCTTCTCCTTTGGCTAGGTCTTTTCGCCTGCTAACTGGAGGCACGTTGATCAGTCGAGACTCTCACCCCTGGCGAAATTGAACCTGTGGCAATGGAACGAATCGAGTTAACAGAAAACAATGGCTTGGTCTACCCGACGCAAAGTTCACAGTCAAACAGTCTGGAAACAACACCCTCCAGGCGACAATCCGTTCATTCTTCGAGCGATTATATCAGAGTTTCCGAGCCTTCAGAGTCGAAACGCAGTACCAACACGGTATCATCTGCTATTCGCCACCTTGCTTTGGTTCATCTTCCGCCAGTTGCAGTCACCTTTGCGGTGCTCTCACTTTATATCGCAAACGTTCGCTGGGATAATCCTACCAATGAAGCCCTCAATGCTCTCCAGTTTGCAGCAAAGATTCACGAGGTCTTGATCCTTATATCTATGGGTAGCATATCGATGTACTGGGTCAACTACAGACTCTTGGTCAAGAAGAACGGCCTTCCGTTTGGCTTCATCACCTCTTCATTTCACCTAGGTGCCCCGTTTTCCTACCTGATCAGCCGTCAATTATGGGATCCAATAATACACACGACAGGCAGACGCGGATTTGAGAGGACGACAGGCATTGTGATTGTTCTTATCATCATACTCTGCGTTGCAGTCAGCCCACTATCTGCTATTACCATGATCCCTCGTCAAGTATGGTGGAAGATCTCTCCGCGTGTCGAACAAATCGCGGGCATGAATTATGTTTCCAGTAGCCTATATAACACCAATCTCAACGCCGCAGCTGTTCCTGACCACAATTACACATGGACCCCAGGATTTGGCTCAAGACCGAGCCAGCATGCTATCCTTCAGAACGCGCTTTCCAGCGAGAGATCCCCCATCTGGGAGAATGACTGGCCTTTTTCCAACGAGACCTATACGAACTACCTAGCGCAGGGCAGACCCATCTCGTGTAGATACTTCGATCAGACAATGGTAGTTGCCACATGTCCGCTGAGCCCTGTGGCTAGCCAACTGGCTTCTATCGGTGCCCTGTACAATAGAGTTTCCGAAAGATGGATGATCAAAGCGGAGGACGCATCGGTCAATTCTTCCAAAACAACAAAATGGAAACAACCACTTCTCACTGTCAACTGCGCAACAGCCAAGCTTGTAAAGGACTCCGCGACCTTTCATTTTAATGATTATAGCATAATTATTCATGCTAAGGAATACCCTACTTTATTAAACTTGACAAAGAAAGCTGGTAACTCTTCAGGCCCCCTTGGTTATACCACTCTTTACCTCAAGGACACTCTGGAATTGCCGATGAGTACCGACATGATATTCGCAACAGTTGTCAACGAAACTAACAGAGATGGTAAAGTGGTACCGCTACAGGGTCCAGCCATACATCTCGGCTTGTGTGTTATTTCCGCACGCTGGACCGAAGCTGATACCTGGATCGAGTTACATCAATCCATGAATGCTCTCAGCCACTTCAGCTTCCCCGTAAAACAGGCGGTAGATCATGTCGCTGATGCTTTCGGCACTGCTGAGTTTATCCAAATAGACGACGAGTGGATGACAGGCATAGCTTCGCTACCTAACACGTTGTCAAACAGATCGTGGTATGAAGAGATGTTGGATTTCTGCACCAATAGCAAAGCGCTTTTAGGACAATGCCTTAATGGATTCCTCGCGCTGCACTTGGCAGATGCAATGGCAGAGCTCGGGGAATTTACTGACCCAAAAAGCGAAGAGTGGAATTATCGCCCTGACCCAAAATACGATGGCAAAGTCTTGCTCACGCCATATATATACACTTACGCCTATGACTTTGCAAATAGCCGCGGTATACCCATAGCATTTAGTGTTTTGCTTCTCCATGTTGCTATTGTTCTGCTTCACATAGTCATGGTATTCCTTTCGGGGCACCTGTCTTTTGATCTGGGCTGGGAGAGCTTTGGGGACATGCTGATGCTTGCTCTATATTCAGAGGTTCCAGGTCAGGCGGGCAAGTCTGAAGTATCGGCGTCTCAGGTATGGGCAAAGACTGCGACGATTAGGGAAATAGGCGAAGAGAGGCGGATGGGCATCGTTTTACAGAACACAGAGAAAGATTCGGATCGAATTGAGGAGTGAATAGTAATGACAGAGTGATACATAACACGGATGAGCGTTGGCCAGCAAGTGCTAACTATCTGACTCACATGGCGGATTTGTAAGTGAGCCAAACATTTGAGGATATACGTAATATAACCGAGTAAAAAGATAAAGCTTCAAATTAACCGTAAAAATAAACAACCGGTTATTAAATTTAGCTACATTCTACCAACAACCTTCCATCTCAAGATCATGCAGCGGCGGAGATTCCGCTGCAAGTGGCCGATTACGTCAGGTTCTGCCCCGCGATTTCACCCAAAGGCTGGTATAAGTACAACGACTCATCCCTCAAGAACAACATCATCCATTTCCTATATTTCTTTAACTGATTCCTAGCTATTTAATATCTCAAAATGCAAACTCCTTTTACCGTCAAGGCTCCTCCTGGCTGTGATGTCTGGAAACAGCCCCCTGCCACTGATGTCTTTACTGGTGAGTCCATCTCAACCCCTCACATCATATCACCAGCTTCACTCTACATCTCATATCATTTTACTAATTTATGTACTAGCTCCCTCAACCGCTCACTCAAAGCAACCTCTCAAGAACTTCATCTCAGCAACTCTCACGTTCCGCACAAAATACATCCATCAATACGATCAAGCCTGTCTTCTCCTAACATTCACAAACCCCAACTCCCCCACGCCCCGCAAGTGGATCAAGACAGGCATTGAGCTGTACAACGATCATCCTCGCTACTCAACCGTGACATGCGACTCCTGGGCTGATTGGAGTGTTGAGCGTGTATCTCCCGAAAATGAAGATGGTGTCAGGAGTGGTGAGAAGACTGTTACGGTCAAGGTTATGAAGGTGCAGGATGCGTTGGGTCTTTGTATGTGGACGTACAGAGTTGGTGAGGATGGGGAGAAGGAACCGTTGAGACAGACGAATTGGGTTTATGGTGATAATGGTGGTGAAGGTTGGGAGTTGGAGGTTGCTGCGGCTGTTGCGAGACCTGATCCGTATAAGAACATCAAGGAGGATCTCGAAGCTACCTTTGAGAAGTTTGAGGTTGAGTGGGAGACCACTGCCTAGATCACATCGCAGAACATCACAGAACATCACATACATAGAGAAACATAAATTGAGGTGGCCGAATTTCTCATTAACCTCTAACCCTGGCGGTACGCGCCAAGGAGGATCGTTCAACGACCCTTAGTTATAGTTATTTAATCATCAAGATCGTAACTTCATTCTTCATCGGCGTCTCGCCGGTCCCAATAAAAAACCATGCAGTAGGATCTCCATCTCCTCCAGCAAACAAAACAGGCAAAAGGTAAACAAAAGGACAAGGTTCGAGGTATCAGTCTGTGCATGGCGAACCAAAAGCAAAAGGGGGAGAGAACAAGAAGGACCCAGTACTAAAGAGGCGAGGGCTTTCACACACGCAGTATGTGAGGGATAAGATAAAGTATTAAAGCACTCTCGTTCTCAAGGTCCGCTCTCCCCCATGTTGTGCAAAATCCGAGTGGGAGATGTTTTTGTATCCGTTTTTCGCGTTCTAAGCATTGTTCAATCAAGAAAACACCTAAACCAAAACGTGAAAAGCAAAATGGCAAACAACAAAACCAGAAAAGATCCTTTTTTTTTCGGTGTGAAAAAATAAATACCAAGGTGGTAACAAATGCAAAGCTTTTAGCCAATCTTGGGGGCATTTGCTCGCGGGTGTAGAAAAGCAGTCAAGCATTCCACTTCTTCCCAAAAATGTTTCCCCCTCCCAAACTCTGGTGTTGAACCAAAGACAACCCGGTCTTTTTTTTTGGTGGATAACAAAACGCCAGAGTAGAGCAAAGAGGAAGGGAAAAAAGATGTCCCAGTGCTCAGTGTGTAGCAGGGTATCAAAGCAGACAAAAGCAGAAAACAGGAAACTCGCGATAACGATAAACTCACAATAAAGGAGCAGAGGATGTGAAGTACTTTCGTATGCGTAGGATTAAGATCCTCTCAGCTCGTGTATCATCAAAAAAATTGCGGTCGGCCAACCTCGCAGAAGGGGAGTAATGTAATAAAACAAAAGCTCCTTAGGACTTCAATCTGATGACGGAGCGTGAAAAGCAACCAAACGCCGATTTCCAACTGTTCCAAAATGCATCACTTTTTTTTTGTGGTTTTTCGTTTTTTCGCGGCTTTGGCGGTGTTGTTGTTGGTGTTCCGTTTTGCCGTGTCCTCCAGCGATGATCATCAAACACACCAAGCAGCCGGAGGCCTGTGTAGTGGTTAAAATGTGTGTGTTTGGCTTGTCTTGTTGAATCACTCAGACAGTCTTTGGCGTGCGAGCGTTGCTCACGTCAATGACATCGTCGAGGTGATTGCACATGGCCACAAACAGGTCGAAGAAGAGCTTGCTGCCGCCCGCCTCCATCTCGGCCTGCATGGTCCCGCTGCGCTTAAAGGTCTTGCGGCAGCGGATGATCAGGGCGAGGTAATGAGCGCGCAGACGGCTGTCCGAGTCAGGGGTATGAGCGTAGGCGTACTGAGCAGACCTAATAATGGTCCCGACATCGATGCCGGATTGCAGACCCTGCTTGCGCAGAGCCAGACGCTTGAGCTCCTCGAGGCCGTACTTGTCCGCGGCGCAGTAGACGACTGTGTCGCGGAGGATGGACATATCGAGACTGGACAGGTAGATGGTGGCATCAGACTGAGCGCCTGCGCGGCCACCTCCAATTTCGAGGTTGGGTGATGTGTGAGGTGAACGGCCTTGGTCCTCGAGCTCCCAAGAGTTGCGCTGCTTGTTGTGAAGCAGACGAGGGTAGTAGTCACCCTTGTAGAGATATTCGAGGACGGCGGAGAACACCTCGGGTTCTTCGTCGGGAAGGGAGATTCTCTTGCTCTGCGACTCAAAGTTTGTTCCGCGACAGGCAGCCTCGAAGAAAGGCGACTGGCGGAGTACTTCCTCATGTGCTGCAAAGAGCCGGCCATCTTTACCAACAGTCAAAGTGACGATAGGCGAGGGTGCTGGCACGGCGGGTGGGGGTACGGGTGCATGAGCGGACTTTGTAGGGGGAATTGGGTGAGTGTCCTGCTCAATAGATCTTTGCAGCTTCGACGACATCTTCGTAGGATCCCTTCGGGAGTCCGATCTCTTGTGTCTCGCAGTCTTGTCGACGCGGTTGATGTTGGGGTCTTGCGACCTAAACGAGCGCTTGAACATGGCTGCGGTAGTTATAGTAGGAAATCGGTATAAAAAGAATGGACTCGTGATGGGAATTTTGACTTATTCGATCGATCGAGAGAGTGACGAAAAGAGCGTAGGAGTATTTGAGAGCAATAAGAGAAAAAAGAGAGAGGGAGAAAAGAGCGACAAACAACAAGAAAAGATTGACAAAATGGGCCCGGGCGGAAGAAATATGCGTATTGTCTTTTTGAGGAAATCCAAGACAAAACAACAACAAATCCTCTTTGTGAAGCTTTGCGACCCTTTTTTTTTGTTG
>JAALXK010000279.1:0-48413 GCA_012977745.1 Fusarium anguioides | reverse complement strand
TCCGACCACTCCCTCCCAAGAATGCTTCTCCTATCAAGTCCAGCCTTCGCTCTCCACTCAAGCCTCACACCCCTGGCCGTGTGGTAGAGTTCACCAGCAGTGTCCTTTCACCCATTGAGCAGGCCAAGGTTCGACAACAACGCCGGTTATCAAACTCCTCGGCAGCATCTCAGTCCAGTACAGGCGCCCAACGACCCCGTTTTGGACCGCCTCCTCGCCAAACCGCTAACAAGGAGAACAACACCATCCCACAAATCCCCATATATGATGAGGGACTTCCTACAAAACCAATCCGCCCCGAAACACTATCCCAAGTGATTTGGTCACGAAACCACTGGCTACTGTTGGATAATATCCTTCAACAGCGTCGCCAGGGCCCCTTTATGCTTTATTTTGAACGCTGCGCAGATCAATATCTTGGCAAGACGGTCTCAAGTCAAGGTGAATCCATGACACTGGAGCGTTGGCACCTGGACTGCGTCGACGCGTTCAAGGCCCAAGTCGGCGGCTGGGACGAAGGCTCACTGGCCAAGAGATTATTCGCCCTAATCCAGGGTGAGAAGAGGAGGAACCAAGAATCTGCTGGTAAACCTGCCCGAGTTATGTTCCATTAAACGACATGAAGAACATTCCCTTTTTATACAATGTTCCCTTTTTTGCATTGATTCACGAAGTATGGCATAGTTAGCATTCATGGGCGTTCTGTTTCATGAGTAGGTCGGTTATCGTTGTTTGGAGATACCAGATACACTTCACTTATTGTATCCTTCATGCTTTGCATATGATTACATACCCAGTTTTGCCTGCAGCGCGCACTGCTTAAGGCATTATCCACATAGTTTTGATTATATAGATTCAGACATGGTTATACAAAGCACACAACAAAGAATTCCACAAGGCTGCAAAGATGCATATGAGTAGACGCAAGTGTTGACAGCATAGGCGATTCTGTTCCCTCTCGAAACGCCTAAATTCTAAAATAGTGTGATATATTACATACAAAACTGATGAGGCTTTTGCTAATCTATTCCAGCATGGAAGCCTGGTTTGTGTACAATACGTCCACCACGCTGCTCAACTTGTCGATGGTCGCCAGAGCTGCATCGTATGACTCATCTCGGTGTGTCTCATCGAAGATGATGAGGCAGCCAGCGCCTTGGTCCAGGACACCAATAATAACCTTGTCCAAGATCATCTGAGACAGTTTTCGCTCAACCTGCTGGGTGTCAAGGCCGACCATCTTGGCGATGTGATCAATCTCAACACGTGAGAAGGGCTCAATGACCTTGATGAGGTTCTGCTCCAGCATGGCATCGTAGAGACGGCGGAGGTGGTTACGGATGAAAGCGTCGCTGCCAAGCTCATATCTGTAAGAAGAAAGGGCGCGCTCGTACTCCTCCAGGGATCGATTCGAGTGCGCTCGAGCAATAGCCTTCATGGCCTCTAGGTTCTTGCCGGCGTACTTGAGAGCTTGCTTAGAAGTCATAAGGTTGTTGACGTCGTCGACAAGGTTGAGCATGATCTTGCACAGAAGCATGTACTGGAGAGCAGCCTGAGCGCGGGTGCTCTCATCTTGAGAATGGTAGCCGTCGAGGGCCTCGATGAAGTAGGAGAAAGCGGTGTTGAAGTCCTTGTCCTCGGCATGAAGCATACCACTTTGCATATCGAGGTTGGCTTGCAGCATAGGAGGGGTATATACGCTGGCGGCGCTTGTTCGTGCGCTGGTCAGGGCGGCACGAGACTTGGGAATGTTGCCAAGGGCGTGGTAAACTCTCGACTCGAGGAGCTGGACTTCGACGAGTCGGAGCTTGTCATCAAGACGCTTGAGCTCACGGAGGAGGTTGTTGATCAAACCAAGAGCTTCGTAGTATGATTGCTTGGCCATCTGAAGGGCAACAAGGCGGACCTCGAGGTCCTGTCGCTGGAAGGCGCGTCTCTCAGTGGTGGCCCATTCTATGCAATCCTTGGTAACGGAGATTTCGATATCGGTGCTATCGGGGATTTCCTTGATGAGGTCGAGCAGTTGGCGGACTACGTCACCATATTAGCTGGCTGTGGTGTGCTGGCGCAGGATTAGCAGCATTGAAAACATACCAAGCTTTGCTGACTTAGCCTTTGCAAAAGAAGAGAATACTGTCCGGCTCTCCTTGACCAGATTGACCAACTCTTGGGTATTTCTATTGTATTCGTTAGCGGGGCACCAGAGAAGCGGTCTTGGAGCTCTGCGCACTTCTCATCCCGGTACAACTCTCCTAGGCTGACCAACGCAGTCTCATACTCGCGAGTAGCGGCATCAGATGTGGTGCTAGGGACCTTGGAGATGATGTCCTTATAGATGGCCTCAGCCTTTCGAGGGTCAGACTTGGCGAGCTTCTGCGCTTCCTGGGACCTTGCCGATTCGGCCGCCGCCATTGTGAAGAATGCGTTTGCGCGTGTCGAAGATTTAGATCGTGGGTGATATAAGGCGTGCTATTGAGACGGGAAGAATACGCCGAGGTCTTTGAGAGTAGTGGTCGTTATGGTGAAGTTGTTTAGTTGGAGGTAGAATGAAGCAATAGCAAACATAGCAAACAGCTACCTAACCTTAGCCTCCAGGTTGCCAGAGCACGACGTAGGCCAGTAAAAGAGTGGACCCAACCGCCCCAAGGAAAATCAACTGGGTCAATGGACAGTGACGGGCTTTCATTGATCCGTGGAGACGCTGCACGTATCTGCCCTGTGCATTGACCCTTGCCCTGCTATTGTCCGCTGAATGGAAGCTTCCCGTCGCCGGAAAAGAAGCCGGCGCGACCCTTCTAAATGCGAAGCGAATCGAATCAATCATGCTGGCAGCTTAAAATTTCAGTCCTAACTCGGAGCTTGAAACTTCCTGATACCTACCCACCACAATCAGCCACTGTACACTTACTTAAGTTCGCCAGCCTCTCCACTGACTTTTCCTCGTCATATACTCTTCCTTATTCTCGTCCGTCTTATAACCTAATTCCTCACAATCCTCACAATGTTCCGCCAGGCCATTGCTACCTCGTCCCGCGCTCTGCGGGCTGCTCCCAAGGTCGCCGCCCCCCGACCTTTTATTCAGTCGCAATTCCGAGTTGCGCCCGCCTTTACTATTAGATCCGTGCAGCCCGCTGTGTCGAGATGGTACAGTGATGCTAAGGACTCCGAGGCTAAGCCTGCTGAGGAGGCCAAGTCGGAGGAGAAGTCTACTGAGGGCGAGAAGGAGAACGACCCGCTCGCTGAGCTTCAGAAGAAACTCGATGCCAAGGAGGCCGAGGTCAAGGACTGGAAGGTTTGTGATCATTATGCACTACAATTGCTCAAAAAAATACTTACCCTCTTCCAGGACAAATGCCTGCGCACCGTCGCCGATTTCCGCAACCTTCAAGAACGCACCACACGTGAGGTCAAGTCCGCGAAGGACTTTGCCATCCAGAAGTTCGCTAAAGACCTCGTGGACAGCGTCGACAACCTCGACCGGGCCCTTGGAATGGTGCCTCAGGATAAGCTCAACGCCAAGGACCGACCTGAGCACCTCGATGATCTCGCCAACCTGTATGAGGGTCTTAAGATGACCGAGGATATCCTTATGAACACCCTCAAGAAGCACGGTCTCGAGCGACTTAGCCCTGAGGGTGAAAAGTTCAACCCAAACGAGCAGGAGGCCACTTTCATGACTCCCCAGCCTGATAAGGAGGACGGTACTGTCTTCTTCATTCAACAGAAGGGCTTCAAGCTCAACGGTCGGGTGCTGCGCGCCGCCAAGGTCGGTGTTGTCAAGAACAAATAAGCACATCGCTGTTCTATAATGACGGAATGAATGCCATGTTCTCATGACATCTCCAGACAAAGTCGCATCTTGCGTGTATTATTAGACGAGGTTACCGGTTGGCGTTGGTTCTATGTATAATGCTCCCCTCATGATGGTCGTTTTTCAACTTGTATGATGGTTACAGATGCTTGGATAGGGAAAAGGTTTCAAAAAGAGTTGGGACATTTGTACATAAAAAACAAGACGTACATGTATAACAGTGGATGAAAGTTGGAGGTCTGGGTCGATCTCAGGTGGCCACTTCATGTCATGGCTCAAGAAGCCCAGAGAAATGAATATCTAAGCTGACAATTCAGTTACGATGCTACAATAAGTGAAGCAGGTTTGAACCCATGAGCTTTTGATAGTAAAATAAGATTAAAGGCCAATAAAGGGATACCACAACCTAGACCCATAAAGCCTCAAAGTAAACATTCACCTTGTGTATGAGATGTGAATCACTAACAGTTAGTTAACAAATGACATCACGGCAATGGACTCAATGATATTTGAAAAGTTTTCATTCCAATAATCCTATCAACTCAATACAACCACGCCAAAGACTAACAAAAGGAAGGCCATCAAAACATCTGGCACCTCAACTCTGCCTGGTGCCAACGGTAAGGGTACATATAAAAAAACAAACAGCCTGCGACTTTGGTTGCTCCCCTATCTCATAAGTCACTTACTTGCAAAAACAAATGCGCGCGCTTCCTCCTATGCCATGCCATACTTTCAATCCCAAACTATATCCCTCCTATGCCGCAGAGATACATCTCCTAGGTACTTAGGTAAACGCCTGCGATGTCCTCTCTTGGGCCTGGGCCTATTGCCTACCTACCACAAGTGGGCTCCTACCGGTGTTAAAACAGCAACGAAGGTAAAGAAATAACGTAAATGTGAATCGTTATAAGAAACAATGTTCATGCGATGGTCATTACAACTCTTTTAATGCTGGCCCACCGAGCTGTCTTTGTATATGTGCCTCTCTCTCGGTCTCCCCTCCCCAGGAGAAGATGACAAGGGAGGCTGCAAGACAATGATGAGTAGGAAAGTTCCTAAATCCAAGAAAACAATCATTCAATCATCCATCTCTGGCCGTGAGCGACTTAGAGGAATTGACACCTTCTCTTCTTCCTCTTAAATTGTCCCACCCCAGGTGTTGATGACTTGCCCTCCTTGGAAGAACCTGAGGCTGCTGCTGCCTCGATGGTTTTCCGGTCATTAGCGACGACAGTGTTGATAGCCTGCTCAAAGATCTCGTCGACGCCTGACATCTCCTTACTACTGCACTCCATGTACTGGGCGTTCATTTTCTTTGCGACAACCATGCCCTGCTCTGTGGTGACTGGGGTGAGACCTTGTGTCTTGAGCATATCAATGCAGGTCTTCTTGTAACGGAGATCTGACTTGAGGCCAACAAGCACCAGAGGAGTGTATGGGCAGAAGTGTAGGACCTCGGGGTACCACTGCGGGAGGTTTATCAGCATGTTGTGAAGGTGAGGAAAGATGGATGGTCATACCTTATCAAGAACGTTGTCTAGAGAGTTTGGGCAGTCGATGGCGAAGCATACAAAAATGAGGTCGGTCTCAGGGTATGAGAGCGGTCGGAGACGGTCATATTCCTCTTGGCCAGCGGTATCCCACAAGGCAAGTTCCACAGTCTTACCAGTAGCTGAGTGGATAGGGTAAGTGATGTAGTTTTCAAAGACAGTTGGCACGTATTTCTGCATGATATCAGTATCGGCAGAGAGTAGGTCGCAGGCGGGAAAGGTCGCTTACCTCTGGGAAGTAACCTTGGCTGTAGCTGATGAGCAAGCAGGTCTTGCCGCAACCACCATCGCCGACAACAACAATCTTCTTGGAAAAGGTGGGCGCTTCTGTGACGTGAGTCGCAGCCGACTCGCGACCCGTCGACGAGCTCATGGTGGTGCTGACGGTGCCCTCACTGGAGCGTGTGCGCTGTTGACGTCGGATCTGCTCGTTGGTGTCAAAGTACGAAGTGCGATACTGCGATGATGCCATGCTTGGGCGCAAGGCTGTGTTGGGAGGGCCGGGAATGTAGGCTCAAGCGCGAGTGTTTATGAGGATTGCTTAGCCTCTGATTCAGCTCGCCTTGGCAATGCGCTTATGAGAGAAATGGAATATCGACTGTATAGATAGTGTTCGTGATGATGATGCGGGGTGAAGGAGAAGTAATGTAATCGAGCGTTTATTGCGATGGAGCGAACGGGGAGAGGAGTGTTTGATGATGAGGGCGGAGGGAAACGGTTGTGGCCTGAATTGAGTTGAGATGCTGAGGCTAAAAAGGTGGTTCAATACGGTTGAAAGATATTGTGTCTGTCTTTTTTTCTCCTGTGTTGACTTGGATTCAGTTGAGTTGTGGTATGTTGTTTGATGCAAGTTTAAACTACTCGCTTCAGGTTCGAGGAGTGGAAAGATAGTGGACTATGGGGAGTCAAGTGTCAAGTGTGGCTTTGTTGCACCACCAAGTTACCCGAGTAAACATGTTGACAGGGCAACTGCTATCTCTGTCCGGGGGGTTACTTCATGCAGTGAAGAGCACCTAGCGTCTTCGCCCATCGAAGCTGAAAATGACGGAGATGATTGGTCCGTGCACATGCTCACGAGAAATTTTCCTTGGTCGTTACTGTTGTAGGCGGGTAGGTCCTAGCGCAAGCTTTCTCCATCTCGGTCTCCATCTCCAGCCTCCTCTCTGCCTATTTCTTCCACTCTCTCAACAAATACCTTTTGCTTTCCTTTCCTTTCTTTTGTAGATCCCCAACAGCACAGAATACTCACCTCTCAAGAGCAATGGATGCCCGGGCACCCAGCAAATACATCACTCTCGTCTCTGGTGATGGCTTCGAGTTTGTTGTCCTCCGCGAAGCTGCTCTTGTCAGTCCCATCATCAAGGGCATGCTCGACGTGAGGAGTCAGTTCGCTGAAGCCAAGGAGGCCCGTTGTGTTTTCCAAGAAATGAGGTAGGTCGACATCACCAACACGCCATCATCCTCTTTCAGATGGCTTGCTGTGGTTTGATGACAATTCACGATGCTTTCTTGATAGAACAACCGAGGCATCTCGGTTGGGCTTCATGATTACTCACTACACTTGACCTGACCACCTGGCTGTGCCTTGTCTCTGCTGAACCATCTCAACCCCGGAAGAGCTAGACGCTGATAATGATTCCATCAACAGCGCCATGGTTCTTGACAAGGTTGTCGAATACTTCCAATACTGGTACCGCTACCGCAATAGCGAGGACGTTCCCGACATGGAGATTCCGGTCGAGCTCTGCCTCGAGCTGTTGGCCGCATCAGACTACCTGGGACTGGACCAGTATGCAGCCCAGCCATGCATTGCTACAAACAAGTGCTTTGGTACTAATCTCATCCAGGGCCAACATGAAGTGAGAAAAGGGGATAGGGGTCTCTTCTCAATCTCCTCATATTAATTCACTCTGCCATGTGTACAATATCTTCTTGCGGCGTTCGGAGTTAGGATGGTAAGAATTCAGTTGAGCTTACTGCTTTATCAAGATCTAGCCATTATCTTTGTTCATACGAATAATGATAATGAAGTTACACTAGAGACGGTCGTCATACGTCGAATCATAGCAAGATCTCGTTTTCGTCATTGCGATATCCAACATACACGTGCGTGATTTGTCACCATTTCAGCATATGCGTTCTTCTCTTTACTCCTCCGTGGGTCGAACGTCTATTAGAGATGGAATATTGAAGTAACCCTCTCACTCTGCGTGACTCAGTTGACGCATTGAGCTTTCGCTTTTTTTGAAGGGCAACATTTCTTGATCATAAATTGTTTTGTGATGTTCATGCACTCTGCTGAATCGAAATGCATCGCAGGCGAGGCCATAGTTACCACCGCATAACTCGCAGACACCTAATTATTGGCTATATTACATATAATATAACAAGGATATTTGATTCATTCAAGCTTTCAGGCATTGCCACTCCAAGGCCATTGCTCAAAGCAAAGACGTGACTTTAATTCACGGACTTGCCATGATGGACTGGACATCCTTGTGCTTGATGATTTTAAACGAAACGCATCTGTGAATGGCGGAGATATGACAATGAAGGACCGCCAAGGCCCAATTGCCTATTGAGATGACTCGAAATCTGAATTTCATCCAATTTCATGATGCATCGCGTATTTGTTTGAGTCATTCTTTTTAGGCAGAAAATTGGAAGAAAAGTTGACCTTCTATCTGGTGTTATTCTTGTCAGCTGTTGCTTGCCCACAAAGGAAACCAGCTTCCACTTGTGAACCCACTCAACCTCGACTTTCCAACTACAACTACACGACAGACCGCAAAATGGCTGCCAACACATTCGAGACGCAAGGCGTCCGAGTTGCGGTTGAAGGATGCGTGAGTTTACCTCATATATAATGCGATTGTTGTGTTATTGACAGCTGCAGGGTCATGGCAGATTAGATGCAATCTATGCTTCAGTGGATGAGTCTTGTAAGCAGCGTGGTTGGGATGGAGTTGACATTCTCATCATTGGCGGCGATTTTCAGGTAGGGAAACCTCTATACAGTCATTTCATCCTCTATCTTCTGGGTTATGCTCATTCTGCATTACAGTCTGTTCGAAATGCTGCAGATTTGAGTATCATGTCTTGCCCTGTCAAGTACCGCCGACTGGGAGACTTTCCAAAATACTACTCTGGCGAGCAAAAAGCACCCTATCTAACAATATTCATCGCTGGCAATCACGAAGCCAGCTCACATCTCTGGGAGCTCTACTATGGAGGTTGGGTAGCACCCAATATTTACTATCTGGGTGCTGCGAATGTCTTGCGCTTCGGTCCACTTCGCATCGCCGGTATGTCTGGTATCTGGAAGGGATTCGACTATCGCAAGCAACATCATGAAAGGCTACCCTTCAGCGGTGATGATGTCAAATCGTGGTACCATGTTCGAGAATTTGACGTCCGAAGGCTCCTTCAAGTACAGACTCAGATTGACATTGGTATGAGCCACGACTGGCCACGCGCGGTTGAGTGGCACGGCGACCACGCTGACCTCTTCAAAAAGAAGCCCTTTTTCAAGCAAGAGTCTCAAGATGGCACGCTTGGTAGTGTGGCAGCCGAGTATGTCATGGACCATCTTCGGCCTCCCTACTGGTTTTCAGCACATATGCATATCAAGTTCGCTGCGGTCAAGGTTTATAACGATCCTGAACCTGCAGTCGAGGAGCGGAGAGAGGATCCTGTCTCTGAGCCTAGTTCAGTCCCTGTTCCAATCCCAGCTACCGAGACAAATCCTGATGAGATAGACCTGGACATGGACGATGACGATGACGATGAGGGCACACAGCCCAAGGCGGTCCCAGAAACCGAGAGGGTCAATGCCGAAACGGAGAAGGCCCCAGAGGCATCAAATGAAGTATCAGACGAACTTAGGGCGCAGCTCCCCGCATCATTTGCTCGCCGCCAACCCAAGAAGACGCCGGGTCAACCAGTGCCTCCTGGAATTCCGAACAAAGAAGTTCGATTTCTTGCTCTCGACAAGTGTGAACCACACAGGCACTATCTACAGCTCTGCGAAATTCATCCCTTCAAGCGAGAGTCGATTACTGAGTACCCTCCAGCCCAGGAGGCACCTCGTTGGCGATTGCAATACGACCCCGAATGGCTCGCAATTACTCGTGTCTTCCACGATTCCTTGGTTGTTGGTGATCGAAATGCGCAGTCACCTCCTGATTTGGGCGAGGAACACTATCTACCTCTCATCGAGAAGGAGAAAGAATGGGTGGAGGAAAACGTTGTCAAGCATGGAAAATTGGATGTCCCATATAACTTTGAGATAACTGCGCCGCCGCATGTTCCTGGAACTCCTGAGATTGTTCACGCGCAGCCAGCAGAGTACACAAACCCTCAGACTGCAGCGTTCTGTGAACTTATGGGTCTCCCCAATATTTGGCACGCAACTGATTCCGAGAGACGACAACGGAAAGCACAGGGTCCCCCCAAAACAGACCAACGATTTACTGGGGGTGGAAGAGGAGGTGGCCATGGTAGAGGTCGCGGGGGTGGAAGAGGACGAGGTCGGGGGCAAGGGAGAGGCCGTGGAGGAAGATGGTGAAATTTGAGCCATTTTTATGACTTTTGGTTGAATACAATTACAAATGTTAGAGCTCTCTTGCCCTCAGGGATGATACTTTATCATGTCAACATCGTCAGTGAGGTTAACACAGACATGAAATGGCCAAGCTTCTTCTATGCGCAAGTGCATCATTGATCGAGCATGTTCAAATATCGAAAGACAAAATGGAATCTAGCTACCGAGTGTATCACTTGAACCAAAATACATCAATTACAAAAATATACAAAGTTCCAACTATTGTTGATACTTGATAGTGCTCTCTAGACTTTATAAATGCAGGGGGTATGAAGTTTAAAGTTGATGGTGG
The DNA here is from genome assembly GCA_012977745.1 of Fusarium anguioides. Classification (NCBI taxonomy): domain Eukaryota; kingdom Fungi; phylum Ascomycota; class Sordariomycetes; order Hypocreales; family Nectriaceae; genus Fusarium; species Fusarium anguioides. Next base: position 38,154 of record JAALXK010000279.1, on the reverse strand, counting down.
GGTTGATGCGCAGCTCCGTAGCAACCAAACCAATCAGGAAATAGAGTAAACAGTACAACGGTCTTACGCCATCGATAGGTACGTGTAACTCTACCTACTGCACCTTTCCCTATCAACCTCAACAACAAGGTTCAGCCGCATCCTCTTGACCAAAACAATACACAAAACACCATCCTAGCAGTGATAATTCTGCAATATCACTTCTACATATCCGCACGCAAGAACGTAAGCCCCTGTCTCAATAGCCAGCCTTGTTTGTCTCCCTCGATTGCCCCATGTATTGATTGCCCCGCTAACCACTGGAATGCAACAGCATCGCATCCCGACCTTTGAGACCTCGTCGACATCGCCGGTCACAATGGCCCAAGCCTTCTTAACCACCGTGTTAGTCTCTCTATATCATCCCCGAGCAAAACAGCAGCAGTCACGAGCTCTCCATACTCGCCGCACACCGCCACCATGTTTCGATACCTGAGCCCGAAGTCGCTCTTGACGATGCATCAGATGGACATGACTATTATACCCGTCTCCCTCTCGGGGGAAGCTATAACTTTCGTGGATGAAATAACACTTGCTAACCCGGGCTCTTCGATGGATAGTAACCAGCGGACAAGAAACCAGTTTCGACCACGCGTGGGCAAGGGTGGTTCAGCCAGTTACCAACTGCGACAGTATGCTGAAGTGACTCTTGGCGGTGGCAGTTTGCGCAAGGTTGTCAAGCTTCCAGAGGGCGAAGATGAGAACGAGTGGTTGGCTGTCAACAGTGAGTCTACCGAACTCGCGCTTTGTAGCATCTGGCTAATCATGGCATTCAGTGGTGGACTTTTATAACCAGATCAACCTTCTCTACGGAGCCATTACCGAGTTCTGCTCACCACAATCATGCCCTGAGATGAAGGCCACCGATGAGTAGGACTCTCTGCACACCAGAAGACCAAGTTTATGCTAACAGAGGTTAGATTCGAGTATCTGTGGCAAGACAATGAGAACTTCAAGCGCCCAACCAAAATGCCTGCACCAGCATACATTGAACAACTCATGTCATGGGTGCAAGCAAACATTGACAACGAGCAAGTATTGCCCAGCAAGATCGGTATGTATCACATCCCCATGTTTTTGGAAGCCAGTAGCTCATACTTGACAGGCGTTCCTTTTCCCAAATCATTTCCGGCGCTGGTCCGTCAGATATTCAAACGTATGTACCGTGTCTACGCACACATTTACTGTCATCACTACCCCGTGATTCGTGAGCTTGGTCTAGAGCCACACCTCAACACAAGCTTCAAGCAGTACGTGTTGTTCGTCGACGAGCACAGCTTGGCAAGCGGGAGAGACTACTGGGGTCCCCTGGGCGACCTGGTGGACAGCATGCTCAAGAGCGACTAGGAGAAATTCGAGAGTGAAGGAACCAGTACTGAGACTTAGCACTTTGGAGTTTTGGGCGTTTGGGGGCAGGGTTTAGAGTATAAGAAGCCGTTTGACTGTATGATCATGATAGGGAGCAGCCTATTAGTTCTTCTGCGCAATTAAGGATCCGACATCATAGCAATTGAACAAGCCGCGAAGAGACAATGAGTCTTTGAGGAAGCAACAGTTTATATAAGCCTCTTGAATTTAATTAAAACTTGTGAACATCATGAGCCAAGACTGGTTCTGTGGTTGATGCTGAGTTATGTAATCAGAAAGTGGATGCCTGGGCGGGTGTAAGGCATCGAGCGCCCGAAAATTGCCGAGACCCCAGGCTAGTAGCAACAACCTCCAAGTTAATCGAAGCCGAACATCATCACATCCCTTCGCTCTCTATCTCTTCTCCCTCCGCCCTTCTCGCCAGCAGCCGCCGTCATGTTCTCGCGACAGGTCCTCCGCGCCGCCCGAGTCGCCGCTCCCCAGCGAGCCATCGCCCTCCGAGCCGCCCCCGTCCGATCCTTCGCCGCCGCGGCCTCGTCCGAAGTCAAGGCCCCGATTTCCGTCTTCGGTGTTGATGGCACATATGCCACTGCTCTGGTAATACACCACCTCCGATGAAAACAATACACACCTATACATCGACTCTTTATGTGTCAATTGGCTTCGTAGGCCTCAATTGCACCCCCTTCCACGATATAAAAACCTCAATTGGAATCGCGTCGTCGCTGACACGCAATTTTTTCTTTTGCGTCAATTTAGTACACTGCCGCCGTTAAGACTTCAAGTGTCGACTCCGCCGCCGATGCCCTGAACAAGCTCGGCGCTCTCCTCGAGAAGGACCCCAAGCTCGCCGCTGTCCTGTCTGCCCCCACTCTCACTGAGGCCGACAAGAAGGCCATCGTCCAGGAGCTCGAGAAGCAGATTGGCGCCAAGGACGAGACCGTCAAGAACTTCTTCGCCACCCTCGCCGAGAACAACCGACTGGGTCTCATCCCTGGTGTTGTTGAGAAGTTCTCTACCATCATCTCTGCCGCCCGTGGTGAGGTTGAGCTCACTGTTACCAGCGCTCAGGTACGTTTGGGGGACATAGCAATGGACATGGATTGGAAGTGGGAGCTACGTCACAGCTAGCTATATTCGGATACGACATCATGGAATGAATGGATTGGAGGCACAACTTGGAACTCAAGGGATAATGGACTGACAATGTTGTCTCTAGGCTCTTGATAAGCGAACCCTCAACCGATTGGAGACGGCAGTCTCCAAGTCCGCCTACGTCGGCCAGGGCCAGAAGCTCAAGGTCACCAACGAGGTATGCCAAATGCCACCAACATCAATTCCACAACTGAATACCTAACTCCCCCTCCAGGTCAACCCTGAGATCGTTGGTGGACTCGTCGTCGAGATTGGCGACCGAACCATTGACCTCAGCGTCTCCGCCCGCATCGCCAAGATGAACAAGCTCCTCACGGACTCTCTGTAAAACCACCGCCATAGTATACAAGCTCTATTTAGTATCTCCTTTGCCTCGTCTCGTGGGGTCTGTCACCACGCAAAAATACCTCTAAGCGGGTGACCCGCCGGCTTCTGGGGCTTCTCTTTCCCCCTTTTCTGTTGAAATCCCTGAAACCAATTGGTGTTGTATCCCCAGGCTAGGGGAGAAGAAAGGGGAGTGTGTCGATGGAAAGAATAGTGTAGGAAGGTGTGAACAGGACGTGCAATAAATGCAGTTCCCAATTGAATTCTTTTTGTTCCCGGCGTGATGACTTCTTCTGCTGTCTTTTCACTATATCTAACAATGGTCATGTTGGACAAAGATATTTGCTGTTTTGCAGGAATCGCATATCTAGTTCATTCGCCCGATGCCGCTCGCAATTTAGAAATGGCTGGTGTGGTGCTTCTGGATTTTTATCAATGGCGGGAACCAATATGAGAGAATGCACCTCTACTGTATCATGACTATTTGGATTGCTGAACGATATGTCTAAGCCCATAAACTCAGGATACCCTTGCTATTCCATAACACGGTACAAGTGGCAAGTCCTTGCTTTTGAAAACGCCCAATTACCTATTTCCTTCTCTTGATAACACCAGTCTTTTCCTTCATACAGCCTTCTCAAGCCGCCTATGCCTTGGTCTCAAACTCATCAGCATGCTCATAGTTGCCCTGCTTGCCCTCGTCCTTGTATCTCTCGAGCTGCTCGGAGACGTAGCTATGCATGTGAGCATCGGCTTCATTACGCTGCCTAGCTCTGTCCGGATCATCATGGTGGATAGAGTTGGTTATAGAACGAGCATCGTCGTCAAAGTCGCTACGGGCGCCAATGGAACGAGCCGTAGACGAGCGCCTGATGCGAGGCATGCCTCCGTGTGGAACTCCCATCTCAACGCTTCGATGGAAAATGTCATCAAAGTAATGACCCATTGCAATTGAAGGCGTGCGAGGAGTATGGGGAAGGCGGCAGTTGACGCTATATAATGTTAGCAATTCATTTCAGCACTCAAGGGTCATTCCAATCATACCCAGTATCATGAATCATGCGAGCAATCAATCCAGTCCATCCACACTGATGGGTGGCTCCCAGACCGCGCCCATTATCGCCGTCAAAGAACTCGTGGAACCAAAGGTAATCCTTCCAATGCTCGTCAAAGTCGAGGCGATCATCGCCACCGTTGATGCTGCGTCTTCCGTCATCGGTACGAGCGAACAGGTGCTGCAAACGGTGCTGGATCTCTTCAGATACCTTACCCAGATGCATGTAGTCGCCACTACCTGTTGGGCACTCGACCTGGAAGTCAGGTCCGTAAAAGAGGAAGAATCGCTGCAGTGATTCTACGAGCAGGAAGTTGACGCAGAGCCAAATAGGACCTCTCCAGTTACTGTTGCCGCCGAAAAGACCACTGTCTGAATCGCCTGGCACGTATCCGACACAGAACTTCTGCCCGTTGACGTCCATGGAGAATGGGTTCTCCTTGTGATACTTGGAGAGAGAGCGAATGCCATGATCGCTAAAGAACTCATCTTCATCGAGCATGCGCTTGAGGATCTTCTCCAATCGATCTTTGCTTACAATGGATAACAGAATGCGGTTACCCTTTCCTCGCTTTCGAATACTGGCCATGTTTCTCTCAGCCAAATCGCATCGGTTCTCGATGAACCAATCAACTCTCTTCTTGAACGAAGGGAGTCTGTTAATCAACTCTGGCTCCAGAGTTATGGTCGCATATAGGGGGATCAAGCCCACGAGTGATCGCACAGGCAGCTGTTGGATCCAGGGGCCGCCCCACGAGATAGCATCATAGTAGAAGCCATCCTCCTCATTCCAAAGAGACTTCTCGTCCTTATGGCCGGTTCTGAAGGTCATCGCATCGCTAATGAAGATGAAGTGCTCGAAGAACTTGGATGCAATATCCTCGTAAATACGGCGATGTTTGGCCAGCTCAAGAGCAATGTTGAGCATGGAAAGACAGTAGAACGCCATCCATCCAGTGCTGTCAGCCTGCTCCAGGACACCTCCAGTAGGCAGAGGTTCAGAACGGTTAAACAAGCCAATGTTGTCGAGACCCAAGAAACCTCCCTCAAAGACATTCTTGCCATCGGCATCCTTTCGGTTCACCCACCAGGTGAAATTGAGGAGCAACTTTTGGAATACACGCTCCAGAAAATCCAGGTCTTGGCGACCGTACATCTTGCGCTCAATTTTGAACGTTCTGAAAGTAGCCCAGGCATGAACTGGGGGATTTACGTCACCGAAGTTCCATTCATATCTGAAGACATGTCAGCACTCAACATTTGAGAATTTAGAAAAGAAGGCCACTCACGCTGGCAACTGTCCATTGGGATGACAGTACCACTCTCGAGTGAACAAGTCAAGTTGCTTTTTGGCAAAGTCGGGGTCGATCATCGCCAACGGGATACAGTGAAAGGCACTATCCCAGGCAGCAAAGAAAGGATACTCCCATGAGTCTGGCATGGATAGAATATCGTCGCAATGCATATGTTTCCAGGCAGAGTTTCTGATATCTTTCCGGGAAGCTGGGGGAGGTGGCATAGTAGGGTCACCATTCGCCCAGTGGTCCCAGATGAAGTGATAGTGCTGCTTTGTCCACATCATACCAGAAAAGGCTTGTCGCTGAATGTTGCGCAAGTCATCTGCCATAGGAAGAGGACTGAGCCTGTAGTAGAACTCATCCGCCTCCTCCTTACGGTTCTCTATAACATCGTCGAAGTCTTCCTCATCGAGGTAGTTATCATCTCTCCTGGTAAAACGGAATCGAACGACTGAACTAACAGTTAGCCTTGTGTTACTGATGTGCGATTCAGGAGCACTTACCGGCACATTCGCCAGGGTTAACGCCGCCATCTTCGTTGAAGTTGAACCACGCAGCACATTTCGTGCCAGCCTTGGCAGGATTGACAGCGTCCTTCTCTCCGTCGACAATGTAGCGGTGGAAGGCATCCTTGACATATGGCTGCTTGTTCTTTTGTCCGTACAGAGTCTTGAAATTGGTGTCATTTTCTGTAAACATGAACTTGGGCATCACATCATCGCCGCTGGAACCAACACCAGGCGAAGGAGAGCACAAGAAATGTCGCTCCCCTAAGCTCCAATGGTCTGATTTAGCCACATTCTCATCAACGTATTTGATTGAAGGCTTCTTCTCCTCTGGCTCTCGACCCCAGCTCCAGGTGTTGCGGAACCAAACCTGGGGAATGATGTGAAGAGGCGCAGGGTCAGGGCCTCGGTTCCAGGCAGTGACTCGAAAGAGCATCTCATCGGGGTCGTCGGTCTCTTTCGCAGTCTCAATGAAGATGTCCCAGTACCTGTCCTCGTCAAATACGCCAGTGTCGGTGATTTGGTATTCCTTGTCTTCTTTTCCTCGTCGAGCATTTTCGTCAATGAGATCCTTGTAAGGGAACTTCTTCTGTGGATATTTGTAAAGAAATTTCATGTACGAATGCTATCATGAGTGGTCAGCGGGGTGTGAGTTTTCAAGGACTGGGTGAATTACAGTCTGATGAGGCGTTAGTACGGGTCTTTAGCAATAGCATGATGGAGATTATCACTTACAGGAGTGTTGTCAACGTGGAAGTGAGCCTCTTTGACACTTTCACCATGGTTGCCCTGGGGATTTGAGAGGCCAAAAAGTCGTTCCTTGAGAAAGTCACTTCGGAAAAATCAGTAACCATGGCGCATGATCAAGGGTAACGGGTTAACACACTCTTCCTCGTTCCAGAAGCTGAAGCCAATGTTCTGGTAGCCGTGGGTGTCGCAGACGCCAGCGATACCATCTTCTCCCCAACGGAATGCGCGCGATCGAGCGTGGTCGTGGGGGAAGTCTGACGCAATTCGTTAGTGCACTGGATGAGATGTACCTTTAAAAATGAATACTTACGGCTCCAGGCGTCTCCGTCATGACTGTAATCCTCTCGGACTACGTTTTGGTCAGCGGTTGTCTTATCATGAGTGGTCCTGGCTGGCCACTGTCAGAATCACATGCCTGTAGCCCATTGTCTCTCAGCGACATAAGGACCCCATTTCTTCCAGTACTTGGTGCGATCTCGATCTTCTTTCAGGCGTCTCTCTTCCTCAGTGAGGTATTCGTGACCATCATGGACAACCATGGCTTAGAATGAAGCTCAACGAGAGCTCAACGAGGGGCGGGAAGCACGGGCGACGATCGACGAGGGGTAGCAACGGTTTGCTCAGGTGGGGGATAATGAGGTCAATTGGAGCGTGTGGGGAAGCGGAGAGAGTAAAGAATAACAAAATTGAGATACGCGATGATGGCCAGAAGCTTGAATAATTTAGGTGAGTCTCCTCTGATGAGGAGAAGATAGAGAAGAGAGGGGGAGGAAGAGGAGGAGAGGTGAGAGAATACCAAGGTAGAAGAAAAGAGTGAGCAAGAAAAACAGCTCTCAGCCTTTAGCTAACGGAGGTACCTTAGTCTACACCTTACCAAATGGGAGAGACGAGAGACGCGGGATCGACGATGGTGGGTAGGATCAAGAATGACAGTCTCGGTTGTGCCTGGGGCGGCTTGGACTAGTTTAGCTACAGTAGGTATGTTCTTCTTTGTTGTGGCTTCCTCTTGATTCCCGTTGAGCTGTAACCAGTACTGATAGCACGCACATGGTTGTTAGCGAGCCCGTTTACGAACAACGGGGATCATTGACCAACCGATTTGTATCAGCGGCCGCTACATATCCTCCACTGCTGCAGCGCTTTGGCTAGGTATGATACACGGATCTTTATCTCTAAATAGGTACTAGACCTATCAGTTCTTGCAGGAGAGTGACATTGAACTCTCGCGTTAGCAACAAGCGGCTAGACATGGACATGGCTCTTTAACTCCACCATGAACACCATCATCGGCCGTCTCTCGGCGAGCTGATATCAAGAAGAGACTTGAGGTCTTCTCTTCTCAGATAGCGCTGCGCCAACCGAAGCAAAACTTTCTGGAATGTGGGAGGAAAACAATATTGTCATGTTACACACAATCTCACTTATACGAGAGTCATGAACCGTTCACTGCAGAGATAGCTTCTGCATGCCGGTGAATCATGGCGTATGCATTGTGGCGTTTCATAGCACCTATTCTGTTACGCTAAAAAGTTTCTGAGGGTTTTCAATGCAGGAATGACGTATTCTAGGTTAGCATGAGAGAAAAAAAAATAGGCGGTGATGTTGGAATCAAGGTTCTGGGCTGGCTGTCTTATAAACAAAAATTAATACGACATATCCTATTTTGGGGGCTCGAGAGTCAAACAAAACCACAAAAACAAGAGATACCAGTAGGATGATGTGGATAGAGTTTTTCGGTTTACCCAGCTGGGGAAATCTTGGCCGGGGAAGTTCAAGATTCTCTCTTGTCTCATCCTTGTCTTCTCCAAACTTGTGCCCCATGCATACGTATTGCCAGCGATCATGAACGTGGAGAAGCTTTGGCCCAACACACTTGAGTGCTCTTATTTACTCTGTAGGTACGCTTCCTAACCTGAACCTTTATAAGAGGACATGATAGTTTGCATTAAACAAACAATTTCTTTAGTACCTACCTATGCTAGAATGTATACCAGATAATGATCCAATAGAACGATCTATTAGATCAGATGTCCTAGAGCACCTGCGCAGAGCTGGAGTACCTATCACACGTCATCATAAGTTCTCTGGATTGGAGAATCTCTGATCCATACTACACCTACCAATCATTTACTCTATCTCAGCGGAGGCCTCGAGCCCAACATCACTATAACTGGAAATTTTTGCAGGTATAATATCCTGATCTTGGCTAATTGAGTAGGTATTCAATATAGATATTCCTACAACCGTTAGGTCTAGGGCTGCACAGCAAAAATAACACAATTTGAACACAACTGGAGGCATTGCACAATGCCAAATAACACATCAACCTTCATAGAGTTATCAGCAAATGTCACATAACTGATGCCTTAACCTTATGGTCCAACTGATTGAGTAGGTATTCTGTATATCATCCATAAAGAGGTGTGAATCAAATTCCAAAATACATAGAATGATACCAGTTGATTGACAATTGGTACACAGCTAGACTACTACCTCATTGACGGGTTACAGACGGTAAGAAGGCCAAGTACCAGACCAACTATACAGTCCCATGCACCAATTTATGATGGAACCAACCAAATTCTGAAATAGCTTCACAGTCCTGAAAATAGCTACAATCACATGCAAGGTCTTGGAAGTCAGGACTCAATTTCGGAAAAACATTAAATCTTCAGCTTCTAGGGTAGAAAATCCACTTTCACGATCTCCCATGATCCCCTGTTAGGGGTTGAAGCAATCAACTCACGATATCTTCTCCGAAAACCCCGATCCTTGCGGAGCCTCACGCCACAGTAAATTGCTATAGTGAGCAGTGAATATGCCCAGCCAGCTGTGCCCTTACAAACGGCTCGGCGCCTGTTCCTGAAAATGACGTGAAGCCACCTGTGTCGAGTTAACCATCATTGGACCAGAACCATCCCTGTAGTACCTAAAAGCTTCCGCATCCCAGGCACGAAAAAAGCTGCCCTGCTTCAACACGCCAAGCTTGACCAGCGTAGCCAACTTACGCCTCGCCTCAACAAGCCTCATCCCCAGCGTCAGATCTCTACTCCGCCACCATAGACTTCGTGGCTGTCGTGTCAATTCGTCGTCACCTTCGTTATTTGCCATCTGGTGATCAGTTCTTTCTTATCAATTATTAAAGCGTGTTTCTGATTATGCGACTTTGATAAATTTTATTCGTTTTTTGAGTTCCGTTTCATCCACTCAAGTTATTATACAACTGAATTAAGCTAGCGACGCTGCCTCTGCCACCCGATAACACGTTCACTATTTCACCCGACTATTTTCCCTTTTCGATATATTCCACGACACAAACATACAACACACAAAAAACACATAATGGCTGACGCTATATCATCTTTCATCCGGAGAGTAATCGTCGAATCTCCTCCTGGAGAATGGGCTATGCGCCAGCTTAGGGAGCTGCTCATCGGCGCCCTGAAGCAAGGTCCCATCCCTCAACATGTATCCTTTGAGATGGACGGCAACCGACGATATGCTCGAAGCCACCGAATGGAGACTGTGGAGGGTCATCATCGAGGATTCGAGGCGCTGGCTAGGGTATGTTGCCTTCGTTTCAGGGATCGTGCGAGGTGCTGACATGTATATCTAGATCATGGAAATCTGCTACAAGTCTGGAGTCAAGGTCGTGACCGTATATGCCTTCAGTATCGAGAACTTCAACCGTCCCAAATACGAGGTTGAGGGTCTGATGGAGCTGGCCAAGATCAAGTTGGAACAACTGACCAAGTACGGCCATATCCTTGATCGATACGGTGCCCGTGTGCGCGTCTTGGGTCAGCGCGAGATGATCCGAAGTGATGTCCTTGAGGTAGTTGATAAGGCTGTCGCAAGAACCAAGCACAACAACAAGTGAGTCCGGGTTGCCTTCAGTTATGACCCGAAAGCTAACGCGTATCCAGGGCTGTGTTGAACATTTGCTTCCCATACACCTCGCGGGCCGAGATTACAACTGCGGTGAAGTCAACAGTGCAAGAGTTTCTTGCTCCCACTCCTCCTCGAAGCACACCCTTCTCCCCATCTCGAATTCGACAGAAGATCCTTTCGCGCCAGCTTGATGATCGCGAGGGCCTACCCACAATCCCCGATACCCTAACTGAAGAAACGGAGCCACTAGATGGCGAGGATGCGAAGAAGGACAGCGATGGAGATTGCTCATCACCTACACTGCAACCAGATTCCCCTCCGCCTCGCCTGCGCGCGAGAAACAGCGCTGCCAGCCTTTCAGGCTTACCGAACCCCGAAACAATCACAGCCGAGACCCTAGACAAGCACATGTACACCGCGAACGACCCGCCCCTAGACATATTTGTGCGAACCAGCGGAGTGGAACGACTCAGCGACTTCATGCTCTGGCAGTGCCATCAGGACACGCAGATCTTTTTCGTCGATACCCTGTGGCCCGACTTTGATCTCAAGGATTTCATCTGGATCTTACTGGAGTGGCAGTGGAGGCAGAAACAGAAGGACCGCGACGAGGCGGTGGTTCGACCTTCTTCTGTTACGGCGTGAGTTGGTTCTAATTCTGGTGGCAGTGATACCCTGGTTTAAGTAGAAAATCCAAATAGCTTTTTGATCTTGACAAGCAGTAGCAATGGTTGGGGTTTAGAGATATGAGTAGATAAGGATTATTTGGTGTTAGCTTCACTCCGCCTAGTGAGTAATAGACTTTGAAACTTTGATAATACAGTACAGTATAAATTTAGTTTATATCAGATAAGCTTGTTTTGTGCTTGCTCAATGTTGTTCAAGTCTCACAGCCGTCTTGATAGAAGTCATGACGAAATTGTTATCTACATAATGCCCCACGTGGAAAAGCATTCTTTCATGGTCATTTCTCAACTTGGCTGCTTGAGGAGTGGAATTAGGATTCAAACCAGTCACTGAAACAATCAAATAGGGGCATTTTTCGTCTCTGAATTTGACGTAGTTTACTACCGGAGACCAATCTTGTCGAAGTCAATATTGATTCGGTCGCATGTGCCCTCTAGAAAAAGAATCCTCCGTCATCGGGGGCTAGGTTTCTCCGGATTTGCGGGTCCACGTGAGTCGCCCACTATCGCTGTAGGCTCTGGAGTGGCAGCGTGTACAGTGGGCGCGGCGGCATTCGCAGCGCTGAGGTGGTTCTCCAAACGGAAATCGAATGGGAGTGGAAGACATCCCATCCCGATTTGGTTTCCGCTTCTACGCGTGCTCTCTTTTCTCCCCTCCTCATTATTCACAGGTTCTTCTCACCACTTATGGCATCAGAACGCAAAATGACCTAGCCTTTGTTTTTTACTTGGTCTATTTCACTGTTACTTGCCTACTTACTTCCCTCACACATTGTACCTTTCCCTGTTCAATCTTTCTACCACAAGCTTCGTTCCGCCGTCTAATCTCGAACTGATCGACCGAATCGTTCAATCCTCTCTATCCTTTCGCGTCCGTCACCATGAAGTCGGCCAAGGCGCCCGTGACGGAAAACCCGTCGCACCGCAGGTCGCAGCCCGCTCGTCAGGCTCGTACGAACCCTCCGCGAAGCATGGGACGTTCTGGCGCTGGCAGAGACTCAATCGGTGGTGCCGACCAGCCCATCGACATTTTCCCTGCGATTACACATTTTGCCGATGCCATTACAGCGCTCCCCAAAGAACTCGTTCGACACTTCACACTTCTCAAGGAAGTCGATGCCAAACTTTTCGCTCCTGAAGATCAGCTCTTCCGACTCGTTGAAGCTGCTACCAATGCCCCCGTCTCCGAGGCACGCCCGAACAATGAGGCATCCAGCGCCAATGTTCCTGGCTCGGCGCCTATGAGTGCGCAGAATAGCTCAAGCGGTATTGCTTTAAACAACAGTATACAGAGCGTGCCGTCCGTCGATGAATCAAACAGAGACCTCGTTTTCGACCCATCCAACCTACCTCGCCGCCACCTCTTTCGCCAGACCGCGCTCAAAATTCAAGAGATGCTTGTGTCGCTCGAAGAAAAGAATCACGTCATTTCGACAGCCAATGAAGCACTTCAAGCACAGCTTACTCGAATTGAGGATGTCTGGCCGCACTTAGAAGGCGAATTCAGCGATGAGGCTAAATGGGGAAGCACCACGCACTGGGCGTACCCCGAAAACCGCCTCTCTAAAGCCTCGCATGTCGATCGAACACGGCGCGACGGCGCCGCAGCCATTTCCGCCGCAGCACAAGCTCTTGCCGACGAAGCAGCCGCTAGAAGCGATGCTCGCAAGCAGGCCTTGCAGGCGAAGAAGAACTCGAGAAACCACAATAATCATAATAATGCGAATACTCATAACCACGACTCTGAGGGAGACGACCATGATGGCAAGCACAAGTCCGAAGCTCCGAAGAAGACGACCAAGTCTCGAAAGACAGCAGCAACAGAAACGGCCAATGTAGGCCTCGGCATCTCTACGACCGCGACTAGTAACGGTAACCCTCCGCAGAAGCGACGCAAGGTAGAAAAGACGTCCAATGGTGCTGCCGCAGCAACAGAACGTGCCATGAGCACGGTTTATGGAAACGCCGCACCAAAGGCGAAGACAACAAGCCCCAGGGCAACGCCTGCTCCTGAAGCGCCTAAGAAGAGGAAAGCCCTCCCTTCAGGAAGCGGCCAATCAAAGAAGAGGTTTGTTCCGCAATTGGTTGAGTGTTTCTCATGTATGGTTCTAATATTGTGATTCGTAGCAGGAACGGCGTATCCGGCATATCAAACTCGGTCAACTCGTCGCCCGTAATCACTGAGCTTCCCGAGCCAAAGCTACCGCCCGTTCGCGCATCACCAGTACCAGTACCAGCTCCTACGCCAAACCCAGCCCCGACACGTTCGCGACAGAACTCGATACAGACTACGAGCGTGGAGGCCAACAAGGCACGGCCAACATCATCAGCTTCTAATAAGCCCAATGGCAATGTAGCTAACGCGCCAAATACTGCGGCCCCAACGACCAGCTCGCTGCGTAACGGAGCCGAACCAAAAACTCCTAAAGAGACGAGTGTGCCGATAAAGACGGAAAACCCGAAGAAGGAAACTGAGAAGACAGAAGCTGTGTCTGCTCCACCAGCTCCTGCTAACACCACAACCACTACTACTACGGCCAGTAGTAAAAAGGATGCCAAAAAGGCCGATGAGAATGACCACAAGAGCGAATCATTACCACCAGCTCCGCAGACATCCACAGTCACGACAAAGAGCGGGCGAGCCAGCAAACCTTCAACACCGGCACTAGCAACGTTTCAAGAAGCAGCCCAGCCCAGGGCGCGCTCATCGAGAAACAACGACGGTACTGGAACTGGCAAGAAAAATCAGAAGAAAGCTGCTCCCATCATTCATGCGTCTGTTGCTGCTCAGCTCGCAGAGGAGGATACAAATAGTAGCATGCGAGATGAAGATGAAGAAGAGGATAGTATTGATCCGCATGAGCCAAGGTATTGTTATTGCAACGGGGTTTCATACGGCGAGATGGTAGCCTGCGATGCTGATGAGTGTCCGCGCGAATGGTTCCATCTCGGGTGTGTTGGACTCAAGGTTGCACCAACATCTAAGGGTGAGTTATTGCAAAGAATGGATTCTTGTGCGAATTGAACGCTAACTGAGTATAGCAAAATGGTATTGCGAAGACTGCAAGGAACGCCTCAAAGTGGGAGGTAAAAAGTCGAGCGGCAGGTGAAGGTCAGGCGGCATTTGCGTGATACGAGTCACGAACCAGTCACGATGGCCTCATCTTGAGATCGACGATTGATTCTGAAACGAACTGCATTACTCATTGAAAGAATGGGCTCAATGTACACGACAAGCACTCACACACAGCGTTTCCTTTGTTTCTCGGGATGGCGGCGGACGCGGTCATACAGAACCCGTTCCTTGTGTTTTGGTGTTCTCAACCGGTTGAGGCAGATTTTGTTGAAGCGGAGATTATGTTATCGAGTTCTCATCTGACAGTTAGCATGTAACTACTGTATTGCGGGAGGACCATTTGTCCAAGTGTCACTATCAGTTCTATAGAAAGCGACATGGTGTAGCATGCAAAGATAGATGCGGAGTTGGAAGGCGGCCCAGGGGCAAAATGCGGGGGAACTTTGAGGGGTGCCAGTTACATCGCATTGCATTGCATGGGCATTCCTTGACGGAGTGAATACACCATTGGATTTTGACCAATTGAACCAATTACTCAAAAAGCACTAGTGACACCCGGATGAGGAGAAGCGAAGAAGAGAGAGGGAAAAAAAAAGTCACGATGTTTGAGCTGAAGCTGATGGAGGTTAGGTTGTTGAGATTACAGCCACCCCAGCCGAGCTTGATACCAAGCCTCCAAGTTTCCGGGGTGGTCAAGCCAGAGTCACGAGGCTCAATATGCAGACCGCTAAGAGCAAAATCTTAGGTAATTGATTTGTGAGCCACTCGAGGGCAAGGGGGAGCTCAGAGGCATTGACCAACGGCAGGAGCTCCCTTGTTCATGTCTTTGGTGGTGATGATTGTGTGGTGAGGCTTGCAAGTCCTCCTAGTTCACGGTAGCGAGGCTAGGATCTGCAACTTGTTGAGAGACAACCGGCTAAGCTATGTCAGGAAAGTAAGGGGAGAAAAGAGAAAAGATGTCGCGAAAGTCGAGAACCTAATCACCTACTACCTACTCTGTATGTGGTGAATAGTGAGTGTCACACGGAGGTGGAGGTTCCGGGGGTTCGGAATTTGGAAGGGGTTATTAATTAGAGATTGAAGTCAAGTGACGCGTTGGAAGAGCGATGGAAAATGGCAACCTAGTATTGGGTAGGTAGGTGGCCTACATGACGTTTAGGAAAATCCGGGGTAAATGTGTCCCTCTCAATGGTCGCTGCTTTGTTTTCTGGTTCTTTTTTGTCTCCCTTTCTGCAATGATAGGGTCCGGGGGGTGCGGGTACGGATACATGGCGCTTATAAGTGTCCCGGCCGCGCTCAAGGGCCGCTGGCGCGGAGAGGAGATCACGTTATCACAGAGCGGCGAGCATGTTGTCTCTGATGCTGTTCTGTTAACAGACACCGATATAGGAACACAAATGGAAAGTATTGACGATGATGCCGAAATCCGGATTTGATGATCCTCGAGTATAACGGTGTCGCACAATGGGCTACACAAATGATCCTGCTGTAACCCCTTTTCTGACATGATCACGATGCCTGGCATTCAACAGCTATTCAGGGGCGGAGCCTGGAGTACATGTTTAATGAGGCGGTGTCTATGCCGTGTCATCTGGAGAAACAGCCGACGTGCTTAATTACACGATATTCCGGGGATGAGCTGAGCAATCTAATCTAAGCCAGACACTATGAGGCACGTGTTATCGCTGAGTCGCATGTTGCCAGGAAGCTAGTCGTACTATGGTATATGTATCGTATGGTCAGTGTGATTCAGGAACGTGCTATGTTTTCTTGGCTGTCTGTGCTTGATATTTGAGGGTAGGTAGCTCAAGTCTTGCTGGTATAGTAATTATTCAGATGAAATTGTATGGGAGATGAGATCAAGTCATGATAGCGTAAGGTACTTGTCTCTTGTCCCTCGGCGGTTGGAGTCGGGGTTCCGCTCCGTGGTCAGTCATGGCTTGGAGTGATTAAGCTCCAGCTGGCGCTACAAGAATTGACTAGGGCCGGAGGAAACGGGGTGCCGGTAGCGACGAGGTCTACGACTAGTGCCCACCCGGAGAGGAGAGGGCAACTAATGTTTACTTGAGAAGAACCCTTCTAGAGGATCTAGAAATCTGGAGCCGGCAATGATGCCGGTTCTCTTAGGAAATGCCTCTCTTTTTTTACGTATTATCATCATTTTGATCTGCTTCAACTTGTCGTCTGTCGCGGTTATTTGATATTGAGTTTACTGTCCAGTCTTTTGATGACTGTGCGGCGTTGCGATTGGGGGTGGTAATAAGCCGGCGGTGCAAATAAGGGTAAGGTATCTTGAGGCAAAAATACCTTTTTTTCGTACCGAGGAGCATGCAGTGCCCCAAACTCTGCTGTTCTAAGCAGGACGAAAAGTGTCCTTGTGACCTGACTGACCGTGGTACGGCCTGTTAATTTGTCTTTTGTGCACGCGTCCTTGAAGTTTCTATCCCGGGAAGTCTAGAAGAATGGCAGAAACAACCATTGTCGAATGACATTGCTAGATTCCCGACTTGTCCGGCACTCTGGTCACGAAGATCTCGGCGAATCTGCCCAGAAGTAACCTACAGATCTGGGGCTTCTATGCAATTCCTGTGAAATGAGGGCGGGGTTGCGGTTGTTTCTATTACTATACAGATGCAGCCGCCAACCCATTGATGGAGCATGTCATTATATTACGTTTTGGTACGTTACGCGTGCTTCTTGTTGAACTGTAGAACCCACTGGACGGATGGCGGTCCTCAGCAAAAGGTTGTCTCGCATGGAGGAGTAGAGGAGTAGAGGAGTAGAGGAGGTAGTGGAATAACCTTGTCCGCGGAGCCTACAGAGAGGCGTAGGCATGCTCGTATAAGTGGCATTGTACAGTACATGCAGCCCAAATATACATGATGTACGTCAAAGGGATCCATGAAGACGCCATTTTCTGGGGTAAGGACAGAGGCCAGGTAGCTGTGAAAAACATATGATCGTCAGTAAGATATTTGACGTGTTGCTTGCTGTGAGATGCTTGCATTGGGATGTGCCAAGTAAGTGTTTGACAAAATTAGAAGACGGTCTGAAAGTCAAGGACAAATAGTTGGGTTAATGGGGGCCTAAGAAACACTCAGGATCGACCAGCTTGTACTGTGCTCATTGCAATACAAAGGTATGTAAGATATACTAAGCTTGTAATGGCATCTTTATAAACCCTACATTAAGGTATCTCATACCGATCCTAACAGTCAGGGAACTCCTTCATAATATTTATTCATCTTGAAAATACATACCAACTGCTCAGGCTTCTGTTGTTCTTTTTTTGTTTCAACCCCGAGGGTTAGGTTAGGCAAGTTAGTGTCCTTTGGCGGAGAGGATTTTTTTTCTTGTTAGGTTGTTCTTGGCTTCTCAACGTCGTTCTCATTACCAAATCTCGACTTGTTTCATCCAATCGAGTGGCACACCTTTTTTAGAGGCCGATCCGGCGTTAGCGGTTGCTGCGAAATTCTTTTCTTTGTTTGGACATCAGATTTCTGAGCGGCAAAAGGTTTCTGGCTTTCTCATTACTCGCTAATAATTCATCATTGGGTGGTTTTATGAGGAAGGATGGATACATTGGGTATTCACCCTTGACTGACCGAAATTTCATGATGGAATGGAGGGAATGATGGCTGTCTAGCTGGGACAGTGACAGCGACAGACAAGCCATGGTGTCGTGTCGAATGCTCACCTGACGTCTCCAGAGCCGAAGAGTCCATCCAGTCCTCAATTTCTATTACCCAATATTGTGCGATCCCGAGCTAAACAAATGCCCCGTGCATGAGCATGAGTGCCCTGCCATGCCAAACACCAACATACATCCCTGGTCTGGCTCTGTTGCTGGCGCCTGGTCTCTTCTCAAAGTGGCGCCGCTTGTTAGCTTGTCGCTGTTGCTCATCGTTCGGGGTTCGCCTTGAATCTTGGTCATGGTGTTTGGACCCTCCGGTCCCCGTCATGAGGTCCCTAGTCCATAGTCCTAATCCCAGTCCCGGTCCTAGTCATAAAGTCGTACACTAACCTTTGTAGAGTCGCCTCGTGGAGTCGTTCGTTCGTTTATAACTATCCCCAAGCCCCGAGCCCTATGTGAAGCCCGCCTTTGTTTCTTCTTTTTTGATTCCAGACCTTTTCACGATAAGAGACCAGTCCTTCTAGCTTCAGATCTTATCTCTGATTTAGATCCTCCCGACATCGCAGACCTTTCGTCATCGCTTCCCGCCGCCCTCTATCGGCCTTAGCCTACCTGCCTGCCTAACAAACAATATATACAAGATTCCGGATCCGGTGGCCATACAACGCCACTACTCTGTGATATTCTTCATTCGAATTTGGATTTTTGCCAACCGTTGGGTTGGCGGTCTCATTCCTAGCAATTGCCTATTCCCGTCCTCGTTTCTGAGGTCGGCCATTGCATATCCTTATATCTTTAATTGAATGGCCCTCCCACTTAGCCCCACGCACCACGCGGTGCCTCCATTTGACCTTTCTGCTCTGCTCAAGGCCAAAATGTCCTACCCCGAATCTCCCAATGGCAATAGCGACAAGACTGCCCGATCGTCCTTCTCGTCTGTCCGAGAAAACGACGATGGCTTAGCCCAGACTTTCACGCGTTCCAAGATCTCCTCCTATACTCAAGGGACGGAAGAGGTATTCGATGAATCACCCTCACCCTCCGCTGAGAATACACAGCCGTCTTTTCAGGCTCCTCTGACGCAGCCTCACAGCCGGCTTCATGGGTTTTGGTTCCCAGCGGATAACTTTCGCGGTTGGAAGCAGATCCCCATCAAGGGCAAATCCGCCAGCCGCAGCTGCGAGGATCTCCACAAGTTATCCATGACATGGAGCTCTCCAGCACCTCCCGCTGTCACTAAGAAAGCATCGCCAAACAGCTACGAGACCGGAACTTCTCCTCTCGAGAGACTTCCTAGCGAAGTATTGGGTACGTAAACTAGCGGCAATGCCAAAGGGTCCAGCCATGAACCCTGTTCGATCCTGGTCCCAATTATGACATAACCTGTACTAACATTGTCGATCGCAGGTGCTATTATCGACCTTCTTGTCATCGAGATCCCTCCGAATGGCCTTACGCCGCGAAATGCCGACCTTATGGCCCTTCTCATGACTTCGCGGTCAATCCATGCTGCGACTCTGAACACACTCTACCGTCACATTACGATTCCTCACTCTCGGATCTTTAGAAAGTTTCTCGCGACCATTTCTGAGTATCCCGCCTTGGCTTCGATCGTGCGGCGGCTCGACTTCAGCCACTTCAACCCCTCCACCATTTTCTCTACCGCGAGCGAGAGAGCCCAGACTCGAAACTTGACTTCCGAGACCCTTTACAAATGTCTCGAGCTAACCCCATATCTACAGGAGTTCTTGGCGCAAGAGTATATCGATGAGGATCTTGGACCCGATGTTATTAAGAAACTCTTCTTCGACATGCCCCGGCTCCAGGCCATTGACTTTTGCGGCTGCTCCTCTCCTTCTTTCAAGAACTCTTTCACGAGTCTTCTCCAGGCTCAGTGGCCCGATTCCTTGACCCTTACTCGTATTTCGTTCCACAAGTGCCTGAACCTGCCAGGCGCCGTCTTCGAGGCCATCCTGCCCCGACTCGAACGAGCCACCCACCTTGATCTCGCTGGAACCAGAGTCACCGATAAGGCGCTTCAAAGCTTGCCTGAGACGGCAAGACTGACTCACCTGAACTTGGCCAAGTGCCGAGAGCTGACTTCTGAAGTGGTTGTCAAGTTTGTCACCACACACCCTGCGATTATCCAGACCATCACTGTCCTAAGCCTCGCTACCAATGCCAGCAGCCACCTCTTGCTGGGCAAGGCTGACATTGATGCTATTCTTCCCTGTCTACCACCTACCATCCGATCTCTGAGCCTGAAGGGAAGCAGGATGGACCCCTCCCAGCTTCCTCTGCTCACTCCCTTGGTACAGCACCTGGAAGAACTTGCTATCGGCCGAGGCCTCGATCTCCGTGATATCCACCAGCTCTTGTACCAGGCCCAAGAGTGGATTCCTCATAGTCTTCGATACCTTGATATCTCCGACCTGGACACTATCATTGGTAGTGCCAGCGCACTTCTCACCCCCGCCTCTGCCCCACTGCAAGTTATTGAGCTCGAGGAGCGCGCATACGAGCGAGCGGCCAAGGCTAAAAAGAACCTTGAACGTGCAGGATGGACCCCTAAGGAGTTCGGCAGCCGTTACTGGCTCGTCCGCATGAACACCGACGGAACTTCTCTCGACAGCGGCGCCCGGTGGTGGAAGCTAGGCGCCGAGAGCTGGGGCATGAGGAAGATCCCGGTTGCGGAGGCCGACGTCGGAGGAATGTATGGCACTTTCATGTTCGGCCGAAGGCTGTAAAATGCCAATCTCCGACACCAGTCACACGGATCTCTACTCTGATACCATTTTTCAGGTGTTCTGGTTTGTTTTGTTATTTCTGGTTAGATTTGGGTCGCATCTTGATCTGATTGATATCCCGGCGCATAGCGTTCAAAATTAGCGATAAAAGTAAAGTCATTTTGATGGAAAAAAGCGTTCTGAAGCATAGATATGACGAAGGGAAAACGTGTAGATAATCAATAATGACTTTCATGAAATTTCCAATATTTAAGCCAAAATATGTGGTTTCTGAATGCCGGACTTCATGTCGAGCCTGATACGTCGACCCATAACTTGGGTGTCAGAAGCTATATTGAAGTCCAGCCTATCACGAATAAGGATATCCTTGCTCAACTCTTGAACAGACTATGCACTTTCCTATGCGGAATCTCCCATGGTGCTATTTAGGATCTAGCGAGGAACTTTTATCGATACCGATAAACTACCCCAGGGCCGAAGAAGAATCTGGAATACTACTGACTGAATAAGACTCAGCTATAATTAAACAATCCTGAGTTCATATACTCATCCTATCAGAATACTTCACTCCAGACCTTAATGCTCAAGAAATGCCCTTACAGAGTTTATTACCATCAATTTCTGGCATTCCCGATTTCTTCGGCCACTGATTTAACTTTGGTGTATCACATTAACCAAGCCTGAAATGTGGCGCTTCGTCGTCAGTGGCTGTGTCTTGTCACGTGATAACAGAAACGGAACAACCTGGCCCCGTGGCAAGTACAGCCTCCTGCGACGTAACCGCGACAAAGCGTGCCTTGCTCCTTGAACAGCTCCAACTCCAACCACTTATACAGCTTTGGTGCTCGACGGCATCATGGCTCCCAAAACAGACACCCCATTCCGCTCTGCGGACATGAGCATGGTACAGCTCTATGTCTCCAATGAAATCGGTCGCGAAGTTGTTACGGCGCTCGGCGAGCTTGGTCTCTGCCAGTTCCGCGATGTAGGCAACAACCCATCAATATTTTCATCGGAAACATCAGCTAATCCATCGATTGATAATACAGCTCAACGAGGATGTTAGCGCTTTTCAGCGCACTTTTACTCAGGAGATTCGACGACTTGACAATGTTGAGCGACAGCTGCGTACGTCATCTACGGGATCCACCAAAACACGAATCTAACACATGGCAGGATACTTCTACGCTCAGATGGATAAGATCGGAATCCCGCTCAGGAAGCTGGACCTCGACGTCGAGAGACTTGCATCGCCATCGACTTCCGAAATCGACGAGCTTGCCGAACGTAGTCAGAAGTTGGAGCAGCGTGTGTCGGCCTTGAACGAGAGTTACGAGACACTGAAGAAGCGTGAGGGCGATTTGACCGAATGGCGATGGGTTCTCCGCGAGGCTGGCAGCTTCTTCGACCGTGCCCACGGAAATGTGGAAGAGATTCGCGCTTCTACCGATAACGACGATGCTCCTCTGCTGTCCGACATCGAACACAACCAGAACGGCGCCGATGCTGAGCGATCCTTCTCCGGCATGAATATTGGCTTCGTTGCTGGTGTAATTGCTAGAGACAGAGTTGCCTCCTTCGAGCGTATCCTTTGGCGAACTCTGCGCGGTAACCTCTATATGAACCAGTCTGAGATTCCCGAGCCCTTGATTGATCCCACCAATAACGAGGCCATCAACAAGAACGTTTTCGTCATCTTCGCCCACGGCAAGGAGATTCTCAACAAGATCCGCAAGATTTCCGAGTCCATGGGTGCTGATGTCTATAATGTCGATGAGAACAGCGACCTTAGACGCGACCAGATTCATGAGGTCAACAATCGCCTCGAGGATGTCCAGAATGTTCTCCAGAACACCCAGGCCACCCTTCAGGCAGAGCTTAACCAAATCTCACAGTCGCTCTCGGCTTGGATGGTTCTTGTCGCCAAGGAGAAGGCTGTGTATAACGCACTCAACAATTTCTCCTATGACAGCGCTCGTCGAACTCTTATTGCCGAAGCCTGGGTTCCCACCAACGATCTTCCCCTGATCAGGACGACCCTTCAGGACGTTACCAACAGAGCTGGCCTCTCCGTCCCTTCGATCATCAACAAGATTCAGACCAACAAGACGCCACCCACTTACCTGAAGACCAACAAGATTACTGAAGGCTTCCAGACCATTGTTAATGCTTATGGTACTGCCACGTACCAGGAGGTTAACCCAGCCATTCCTGTCTTCGTTACTTTCCCTTTCCTGTTCGCTGTCATGTTCGGTGATTTCGGTCACGCCATCATCATGCTGTCAGCTGCCCTTGCCATGATCTATTGGGAGAAGTCGCTGAAGAAGGTCACTTTCGAGCTCTTTGCCATGATCTTCTATGGCCGATACATTGCCCTGGTCATGGCGGTCTTCTCTGTCTTCACCGGTCTTGTTTACAACGATGTCTTCTCTATGTCCATGACTCTCTTCGACACTGCCTGGGAGTTCAAGAAGCCTGAAGGTTATACCAATACCACTTCTATTACTGCTACCCTGAAGCCAAACCAACGCTACCCCTTCGGTCTGGATTATGCCTGGCACGGTAGTGAGAACGATCTTCTCTTCAGCAACAGTTTGAAGATGAAGATGAGTATCATTCTGGGCTGGGCTCACATGACCTACTCTCTCTGCTTCTCTTACATCAACGCTCGCCACTTCAAGAAGCCCATTGATATCTGGGGTAACTTCATCCCTGGTATGATCTTCTTCCAATCCATCTTCGGTTACCTTGTTGTCTGTATTGTCTATAAGTGGTCTGTTGATTGGATCGGTACTAATCGCCAGCCTCCTGGTCTGCTGAACATGCTCATTTACATGTTCCTCCAGCCTGGAACTATCCCTGAAGGCGAGGAGCTTTACTCTGGACAGTCTTTTGTCCAAGTCATTCTTTTGCTCCTAGCTTTTGTTCAAGTCCCTATTCTTCTCTTCCTTAAGCCTTTCTACCTTCGATGGGAGAACAATCGCGCTCGCGCCAGTGGTTACCGTAGCATAGGTGAAACCTCCCGTGTTAGTGCATTGGATGGCGATGACGATGATGCCAACGGACACGGCAACAGCTTCGATGAAGATGGCGAAGGAGTTGCTATGATCTCTCAGAACATCAGCGAGGAACATGAAGAGTTTGAGTTCAGTGAAGTTATGATTCACCAGGTCATTCACACAATTGGTAAGCTCTTTCGTCTGTTATTGGCTATCCCACACTAACAAATATGTAGAATTCTGTCTGAACTGTGTTTCTCACACTGCCTCTTATCTGCGTCTCTGGGCCTTGTCTCTTGCTCATCAACAGCTGAGTATTGTGCTCTGGTCTATGACTCTTGGCCCTGCCCTGAAGACCCCTGGTGTCATCGGTGTCATCATGATCGTTGTCTGTTTCTTCATGTGGTTCTTCTTGAGTAAGCTCCGTCTACAATTCCTTCTATCTTGCTAGTTAACTAACCTTCCCCAGCCATTGCTATTCTTGTGTGTATGGAGGGTACCAGTGCCATGTTGCACTCCCTCCGTCTTGCTTGGGTCGAGTCGTTCTCCAAGTTTGCCGAGTTTGCGGGTTGGCCTTTTGCGCCTTTCTCGTTCAACACTCTGCTGGAAGAGTCGGAAGAGCTCAAGGATTACTTGGGTTAATTGGAAGGGTTCGTGTAAAGGTCGTCATTTTGTTTTAACTGTAGTAGACATTGGTATTTTTATTGTATCATCAGTAGCATAGTGCAACATTAGAAACTCGGGCTTTGCCAAGTTCTCTCTGACTCTTAAGTTCAACTTCCTTCCAGCCAGACTAATCACTGGTCCTCAGCTATATATTCGACTCTTGTATTACATGCCCTCAGAGAAACCCGTCGTTGAGCCATTCTTAACCCCAAAGAGGTGCTGTTACCTCAACAGCTCTCTCCACAACAGCCCTCACTCTGTCTGCAAACACCTTGTTGTTAGACTCAACCTCAAGATCCTCCAACCATACCGTAGCAGACATCCTATCCACCTTGATCGATACTCCAGGGACGGGGATACCAATCTTATGTAGTCGCTCAATCTCCCTCTGCTGTCTCTCCTGAAGCTCTGTGTCTTCACCGTCCTCCTCTGTCTTCATAGCATCGTTGTCCTCACTCTCCTTCTTGACCTTGTCGTCTGCCTCTTCTGAAGGGGGCAGCTTGGGGGTTGTGACAGGAGCGACGTTGTCCTGGCCGAACTGAGCTTCGAGGAACCATAGAAGGCGCTCGAGGCGCTCCTCGGGAGAGGCAGAGTGGTGAGGGTTCACGTCGGGTAGCTCATGAGAGTGTGAATGTTTGGCGGATGAGCGCTTGACAGCAGCGGGAGAACTCTCAACAGAGAAGAGAACAGCCATCACGGAATCGGCGATTCCATCATTGAGCATGTTGCCCTCCCATTCAAGCTCGACTTCACCGTTTGTTCGGTATCGGACTGAGACACAGCCCATGACTAAATAAGCTGCAACGAGACTAGCAACCTCCTCATCTGCATCCTCTTGCGCAATCTCGTCCCCGTCCGTGATCATGTGGTCAGTATGTCCATTGCTTTGGCCATTCTTTCCATGGCGCATCTCAGGAAGTTCCTCAATGTTGCCGAAAGTTCCCTCCAGAGCCCACTTTACGAGATCGATACCTGCCGCACTGAGAGTGAGGCGCTGCTTGCAAGTAATGGTTGTGGTGTTGAGACCCGCGTATTCGCGGAGATCTTCAGGAGCCATGAGAGAAAGCTTGAAGTCGCTTTGCACGAGCACGCCAGTGACGAGAGGTGGCGCAGCGGCCTGGTCAGGATGGATACTCTGTGGTGGTTGAATAGAGGCGAGCTTTCCAACGACCTTGGCGGTCTTGTCGGCTTTGAAGGGGATACGAAGCTCTTCACAATTGCGAGGAGAATAGACCTTAACTTTTGCTGTTTTGTTTGCATTGAGAGAAAGGAGTTTAGACTTGAGGCGCATCATGTTGTGCTGCTCGCCGTGAACAAGAATCTGTGGCAAACGTTAGCTTATTGGCCTATCATTCGGGTGAAGCAAACATACGACAACAGGTGCTGCCACCTCTTCGATGAACTCGCGGTTCTCAACACCATCCACGTGTGCAGCGAACGAGTATTCTTGAACGCTGCACCTTCGAGGAATAAGAACCTTTTCACCATCACCCCCAGGCATTCGGCGAGCGCCTGCCATACTGCGAGACATAACAGCTTGAATCTGATCAGGCTCCTGCATGATTTGCTTGGCCATTGTGCCTTCTACACTGTAACCAGTGATGATAACACCGTTTTTCTCGCTGGGTGCCCATCGCTCTAGCAGTTCACGACTAACACCGTTCTGAAGCATACCAGGACTAGCAAGCATGACACAGCCGCCCACATCGTCGAACCTATCCAGGTTCTTCAGGGAGCGGATGTACTTGAAATCCCATGGTCCGCCCTTGCCAGCGCCATCACCAGATGCCTCAGCCTCAGCCATGCGCTCACGGAAGAGACGTTTAATGTTGTCATTCATGGCACCGACGTAGGTCTGATAGATGAGCATACACTTCCTGGCGAGGTTACTGGCATAGTAGATGGGGTACTTTTGGAAGTCGGCATGCTTGCCCCAATACTCATCGAGAATCAGGAGAAGCTCTTGGGCTCGACCGAGAGCAAAGACCGGCATGAGTACACGGCCGCCTCGATTAAGGATACTTGTAATGGACTTCATGAGGGCCTGCTCTCTCTCCAGGCGAGGAACGTGAGAAGCAATGCCATAGGTGGACTCGGTAATGAGGACATCGATCTTAACGCCCTTGGGCACTTCTGCCGAGACTAAATGTCGATCCTGTTCGCGAGAGTAGTCGCCCGTGAAGAAGATATTGAGGCCAGCAATCTCAATTAGAAACATCGCAGCACCAAGAACATGACCAGCAGGGTAAGGGGTGATTCTGATAGACGAGATAGTATGTGTTGTGTGGTAGTCAATAGCCTCAATTTGAGGGAACGTGTTAAGATGGTCTTGCTCGGTGTAGACCGGCTGTGTAGTAGGGTTGGATGAAGTGTTGCCTACTCGAACACTGTCCTGGATTAGCCACTTGTAGATGGCCTTGGTCGGATGTGTCATAAAGACACGACCCCTGAAGTTTGTCTTTGCGAGAACATATGGTAACGATGCCGCATGGTCGATGTGGAAACTATAGCGTATTAGCTGAGATCCTGAGGCGGCATCTGGCTAGCTAGATATGTGTGAGGTTGGCGACTGGCGATTCAGGACAGGACGGTATCACAAGGACGAACAGCAGGGCGTAATGTAAGGAAAACGGGTGAAGACTGTATTGTATTGATCTGGCATACAAAGAAGCAAAGTCGTGGAAATCGACATCACGCGAACACGATACTGGCCACGACAGAACGGCGCAACACAATCTGCACTGTCTGTTCCATCATCACATCACACAATATCAAGACAAAAGGTCGTCCATCGCCCTGTCCAGCCTAGATATATCGTCGCGGGAGTGGGAAGAAGGGGTCGCTTACTGGCTGATGAGGAGCACGTCGACAGTGCTTAGATCGAAATCATCATAGAATGGCAGAGCAGCGAGACCATCGTAAGCGGGATGTTGGCCGGCGTCGAGCTGACAGTGGGCATTAGATTAGACCAGCAATTGATAAACGAACGGCTTCTTCTTACCATGACCGTCTTTCCCTTGTATTGAATAATGTGACATGACCTGCCAACCTCGTTTCCTC
The DNA here is from genome assembly GCA_012977745.1 of Fusarium anguioides. Classification (NCBI taxonomy): domain Eukaryota; kingdom Fungi; phylum Ascomycota; class Sordariomycetes; order Hypocreales; family Nectriaceae; genus Fusarium; species Fusarium anguioides. The sequence goes on along the minus strand of JAALXK010000279.1, from coordinate 10,901 downwards.
CTCCTAGACAAAGAAACATAAGCTCATCCGACGGATCTACTGGTTCCTCCGTAGCAGCCGCGTTCATGGCGGAAGCTTTGCGTTTGGATGCCATTGTTGAGATTGCGCCGAGCGATGGTCCAGCTCACATTCGACGTGGGAGGTTCTATAGTTAGTAAAGCAGCCTTTGGCTAAGAGCACTCAAAAAAGGCCGTGATTTACAGCGGTTGATAGCAATGAATACCCGCAGGGATGTTTCGAGAGATGAATAAAGCGCTACCTTGATCAATGAATGAATGAATGAATGAAATAGGCGGGCAGCGCGGGCAAAAAGGCAGACGCGTGGTGCCTTGAATAAAGAACGGATAAAAGCCGGCGTTTGGGAGTTTAAGGTGAGGGCTACCTACGTATTTTACGGGAGGAGATAAGAGAGGCTCTGCGCACGTGACGTTAAAACTACGCGACCTCCGTTTTACAGACGAAGCTCCCTCCTTCATAGCCAACACCCAGCGAATAACACCTTCGCCCAGCAACAATAACCAGCGCCTCCATCTCAAATCGCAGTTCCAGCGCCTTTTAATAGCGAATTTCTCACATACCGGAACTTTTTTACAGCTTTCCGAGTGCCCCGCCAAGATTAAAGCGCGTCGGATGGGAGGCGTCGCGATTGATTTGACAGGCTCACCTGCCTGCTGAGCTAACACACTCGACTCGCCCATTCACTCGCTCACTTTTCTACCTTCAGCATTCGCTCACCTTTCGATCGATAACGTAATCACGAGCGTGCAAACACACCATGGCTCAACCACAGCCTCAAACACAGGTGCAGGTGCCGCCTCGCGCCTTCTCTCCGCCGCAGCATTCACCTTCACCAGCCGCGTCGCAGTCGAGCTTTGCCCTCCCGCCGCAAAAACGAGTACGAACCGATGGTCCTTCCTCGCAGCCTGAGTCGCCATATGCTACATCTCCCTACGCGGCAAGCCCAGGTGCTGCAGCTACGCCACCTGCTGCTACAGGATCTCCAGCATTTGCGCAAAGCCCTGCTCTTCCACAGCCTTATGCTACACCTTACACAAATGGCCACACGACACCTGGCCTTAATTTGCCAGACGTGCGACCGAACTCGACGCCTCCTATCCAGCAGACTCAGCAACAGCCACAGCCACCTATGCCCCAGTATACTAACGCAACGATGACGCCTGTGCCTGTACCCACCCCTGGCACCGGGGTTATGGGACCTCCACAGAGACCAGCAGAGCGACCGACCAAGGACTACGAATACGATGTGACCGATTCCCTCGCTGGCACCGGTATCGATCTTCGAGCTGAGGAGCAGTACATGAATGACCTTTATGCCACCGGTTTTGACGAAGCACGCACGGGTTTCGCCCACCAGCAACCAGGACCCAAGTCGAGCTTCTACGGCGCAGGGCCAGCAAACCAACCTGCTCAATCCGTTCAAGATCAACAGCAGGACCAGTTTGCTGCACAACAAGCGGAAAGGGCTTGGTCAGAGTCCTCAATGCGACTTGCACTTCAGCGAACACAGGAAATCAGTGATCCATTCTTACTCGTCGCCTTGCTCCATCGACGCGCGGATAAGATCGCAAGGGAACATCATTTGGCACTGAATCTGGATCTGAAGAACAACAGCCAGACAATGGGAAAGATGAGACTCCCAGAACAGTTTCCCGCGCCAAAGGTGACTGTGAAAGTGACGCCAGCCCCAGACTCGACCATGGTTCATACAACAGGCTCCTATATTCCTCACGATGCTTTCTTGGTCGACCAACTGGCATTAATGTCCATTGCCACCAAGCAACGACTTAGAGAATTGGTTGAAGATGCGCATGTGGTTGCGTCGAACCGACAAAAGACATCACATGGCGATATACCTGAGGAATGGATCCCCGCAGCGGCCCCTATGAATGCTGAGCCGCTGGAACCTATCGAGAAGCCGGTAGATGCGGTCAATGGCGTTGATGAAACCCCCGTGGATAGTGCGAACGGGGATAGCACGAATCCATTAAAGCGTAAGTAGAACCGGAAGTGTATCATCATTTAATACTCACACTTTACAGGCTCTAGCGATGCAGCTGGGTTAACAAACAGCACACCTCCGGTCAAGCTACCCAAGGTATCATCATACATGACAACTACGATGCGAGACCTTGCAAGACAGGAGCGTGATTGGGAAGAAGCACGGCTTCGCAAACGTCAAAAGCGCAAAGACGGAATACCGGACTCAGGAACCACGACATCGCGTGCTGGCAGTGTAGCACCCGGTACTCCTGGTGCTGCAGCTCCGGAAGCTCCCAAGGCCATGACCAAGAAGGAGATGAAGAAGAACCAGCAAATGAAGGCTGCCGAGATTGACAGTCATCAGAGTCAAAACACTACCAGTAGTATTTTCGCTGGCCTCGGAGGCAAGGGTAGCCTTTTTGGTAAAAAGAAGACGGGCAAAACATACGACTGGATGAATGTTGGACGCGGAGGTAGCGGAGCTAGCACACCGACCAGAAACGCTCCAGGTACCGGAAGAGGTCCTGGAGCATTGGGAGCAACACCAGCTCCAGCTAACATGGCGATGACCACCGAAGGACGCAACAGACTAGGCACATGGAGAGAGGACAAAGAAAAGGGGCGGAACATCCAACTGCGTGATTGGGCAGCAGTACTAGAAAGGGATGGGAGGGAAGCCAAGGCACTTCAACGAGCGTACCTATATCTGGACGCGTCAAACCCCAAATAACAGCAATACGCAATGCTGTAGCTACTAAAATATGGTGAGGTAATGGAAGCAGAAGGGGAGACAAGAGACAATGACACTCGGCCAGGGCTAGGAGGACAGCTAGCGGAAGATACCCTGCGCAGCGTGCATCATGGCTTTGTTGATATTACTTAGCACGGCGTTTTATGTTTTTTTTTTCTATTGCAGGCATGACTGAGGGAAAGGCAGTTGGTTTATGGGCATGCACTGACTGCACTGCCTGTACTGCAAAAAACATACAAGATCAAGAAGGGGAATTATTGCATGAAGGATGAGGATAAGGATGATGATTCTCTTTTTTTTTCAAGGTTGAGGGAGGGAATTCAACAATATCGTTTTGGCGCATCGGGGGACGATGATGGACGCGCCATGTATTTCTTAGGCCTTTGCTTACAAAGGCCAATTCAACCCAAGTTGCTGAAGCTAAGAGCAGAGCTGAGCAAATAGGGCGATGCTTTGAAAGGGAAGCGAAGGGGAGATGGAAGCCCAGGGATAGTTGAAAGAATAGACCCCTTTGCGCTTGAACTTAGCTTGAATCTGAAGTTAAACACGATCTTGTGATGAGTGTTTGTTAGTGTTGGTGACGAAAACATTCCTATCACGAATCAAGGGAGAAGTGGTTGCTCTTTGGGATGTTGAGAGAATGAATGAATGACAAATGCTTCCTCTTTATGTGCTTAGAAAAGTGGGACTCGGCGTATGGATTATGGCTGCATTTCCCCTCCCTTCATCACCATCAACAGTTGAAGTGAGCTAGATCCTTTTTGTCTCTCAAGTTAAATTGATTGCTAGAAACGATTCAGATCGACTTATCACAAAGAAACGAGACAAAGACATTGATCGTCAGTTTAGTTCATGACTACACACCCCTCCAGGCTCCAAGTACCTAGTGTCCCTCCACATTCAGCCATTCAAGGGAGAGTGAGAGACTAATTGGACTTCTATAGTCAAATCTCATACCCGTCCGGGAAGATTCGTGTTCTTGGCGATTCGAGTGTGATCATCATGGCAATTGCGGTTGGTTATTCACTCTTGAACCCTGAAGTCCCTTGCTTCAAACTGGCATGGGATAGTCATATCTAACGGCATGTGTCTAGGCAATCGGCCAGATCTGCTCAACGGCGTCGATCAAGGGTAATCTGGATCAGTGTATCGATTTAGTGGCTAGGGCAGCGCGGGGTCATGCAAAAGTGAGTATACTCTCATCGAGCTGAGCAAGTGTCTAGCCTTGAGGAATCTCTACATCCCTCGATCGAGATGCATAATGGATTGGTCCTGTCAATTGTCGTAAGGATACACATGGTCTGGATTCAAAGGGGTCGTGGAACCTACCGTAAGACAGGAATCACAGGATCAAGACTGTGAGACTGAGACCTCTTTACCGCACATCCTTTGCCTGCATATGGCTTGTCTCATTGTATACCCAAAGCGGCGATACTTTTCTTTGAGGGGCCTTCGTTTTTGCTCACACGGTATACTTACACGCCATTAGGTGCTATTCCTACCTGAGGCGTCTGACTACATTGCTCCTGATGGTCAAGCATCGATACAACTTGCAGAACCACAGTCGACGTCTCCTTTTGTAAAGGGTCTTCAGGAAGCAGCCCGAGAGCACAACATCGCTATTCATGTGGGCATTCATCATCGTGATGAAGCAGGGCAGGAGCAGTCCAAGAGGATTCTTAACCGAGCTTTGTATATCAAGGCCAATGGTGATATCGATAATGCAGCAACATATGATAAGCTTCATGTGTTTGACTATGGGAACCTGAAGGAGAGCGCTACAGTTCAGCCTGGAACAAGCCTCATAGCACCCTTTGACTCACCTGTAGGTCGCATCGGGAGCCTTATCTGTTTTGATCTACGGTTCTCCGAAGTAGCATTGGCATTGGCACAGCCAGGACCTCGCAGCGCCTGGAAGAATAAGCCTGCACAGATATTGACGTATCCAAGTGCTTTCACACTACGAACAGGTGCGGCTCATTGGGAGACTCTTCTTCGTGCGAGGGCTATCGAAACGCAGAGCTATGTTATCGCCTCAGCACAAGTTGGAAGGCATAACGAAAAGAGAGCCAGTTGGGGACAGAGTATAGTCGCCGACCCATGGGGGAATGTTTTGCTCAAGTTGAAAGGTGTGAGAGAGGGTGAACCGCAGGGGACTGCGGAAGATGGAGCTGAGGGTGAGATTGGGTTCGTTGATATTGATCTTGAGCATTTGGACAAGATTCGAAAGGAGATGCCTCTTCAGAGGAGAGTGTAAGTTGTTTCTTGAACTCTTGTTTCCTTGCTAACGGATATAGTGATGTTTATGCCGAGTTGTAGTTGGCGTACGGCGATACTTCCCAGACATGCGTCAATATAGATACTATAGACTTATATAGATTAGAGTTGGGTTGTGTGAGTAAAAGGGAAGTGACCTTACACTGTCTTGGTTAAGTGGCTAGAAAATGCTCAAGAGATATTCCTTGGGTTGATTGAACTACAAGAGTTCATGTCTTCCAGTGGTCCTAAACCACCAATACAATAGCTAAACTCATTGACATGAGAATAAAACACGAAATAGCAATTAGATCGGTTCATTTTACTTCTCTCTCACTACACAAAGAGTCTAGTTCTATTCTAGTTCTCTTACAAGTGTTATCACATTGGTCTCTGCATAAATGAGCAACGACAGAGCACAATATCTTTCCCAGGGTCTCTTCATAACCTGCAATTGTTAGCACAAGTCACATGCTTCCTATCAAACAGCCGATATCTAATCAGATTCATTTTTAGAGTATGTAGTCAGCCTTGCTCGACACGTGTGAGACAAGTATATTTCGGTCGACAATTGTGGTTTAGCATGCGAGACGACTCATCCCATCCACCTGAGGCTCAAGGCTCAAGCGATATCAGTCTACGGCAGTCGCCGATGACGGGGAATGATATCCCCAGCTCCCGTGTAAGAGAGATTATCCGTCCGTTCGCCTGCCTCAAACGATGAAAAGCAACCAACACCGACAGAACGGCTCGGTACTTCAAGTACCTTAGTGTGTATGCAATGTACATCCATCGATCAACAAGCGTCCAAGTCCCGGGTGGCTGGGACGGCAAGCAGGGGTATCTCGTTCCGAGGAACACACCTGGGTCTTGGGGGAACACAACTGTCTAGGCGAACGGTAAAAGAACAAGACAAGGGTTTCGAATGCAGGCTGAAATAAACGCCGAGTTACAACATGGATGATGACTTCAGCACGGATACGTTTGTAACGTGAGAGAAAAAAAACAATGCCGAGATGAAGATCTGTCAACTTTGACCCCAATCCACTTCTGGAGATACCGTAGCCTCGGTTCGAATCGAACTCCATAGAAGCAGAAAAGAAGTTTTCTCTTTGCACGAGCCCCCTCGGTAGGAGCAAGATACAGACGGTTGGTAGGTACAATACTAGGAAGCTTCATCCAGCTCCCCGGATGATGGATGGTTAGTGCTGTGACCTTGTAGCCTAGCTGGTGCCAAGTTGCTGGGTTCGGCAGAGAAAACTTTTTTCAGCCTCGTTGAAACGGTTGTTTTGTTGCAGAGGCACATCGGGACGTTAACCCCGTGAGGATGATACTCGACTGTAACGCAATGCTGATTTGTCTATAATATATGCATATATAGACAAGTACTGTATTTACCCGTTTATACATACTATTGAAACTAACTTGTATAGCAGCATCTTAGTGCCCAATACGGTTCTCACGGAAGCATATGCCGGGTGATAGTTTTGAGACAAGAGCATCGCGATCACAACCTAATCTCGCCTTTGACTAGTATCGTATTGCATCCCTAGCCTCTTTCTTTTTCTTTTTTGTCTTCTCTTCTTCTTTTCTTTTCTTTGTTTTCCCCCTTCTCACCGTAGCCCTGGACCTTGAACGTTGGATAATACTACCAAAAATGCAGCCTTGCCTTTGATCAGAGTCTAGAAGACGCTTTGATGTTATCCACCTGATTGATACCATCACAGGTGTAATGGATACTGTGCTGTATACATTTAGGTTCACGCCCCCTATGGACCCTTGTATATTATCCATGTCTACCTATATCCCATGCCCATGCAAGATTCCCGCCTCGCCTCTTTGATTAATTAATACGTCTTTTTTTTTTTTCCCTTTCCTTCCTTTTTTCTTCTCCTCGTATCGACCTAGGCCAGGTACAAGGTATATTTCACGCCCTCCTTGCATAGGTAGGTAGTTCTTCGCACCTTCCTTGCCTGCCCGAAGAACCTTCCCCACTAGGACGCTCATCCCCCGATTCCCAACGCTTCGGTCCCGGGAGTCAGGCTGCATTAGCCCGGTTTCACCATAACCAAGGCAGTAAAGGATCATGTACAGTATGAGTACGTACCGATACATGCTGCAGACTTGGGATGACTTAAAGTCCTAAAGTACCTAGATGCGGAAAGAATGGAAGGAGGCATGCTGTACCCCAGCCCAACCTGGCCCAAGCAGGAAGGAAGGAAGGAAGCTGTCAATGTCATCTTGCATTAGCCGATTGATTCTTTTTCAGGGGTCATGGCCTTAACTTTTTACAGTACAGCAGTTGTTGTTAGTGAATAATGGCTGATAATAGATGAAAATTAAAGAAGAAAAGAAGAAATAACGTCTTGACTTCTGGTGTCGCTCCAGAACATTGCTTTTCTTGTCTCATATCTCTTCTTTCTCTCTCTCTCTCTCTCTCTCTCCTCTTCTCTTATCCTCTCTGTCTGCATGTCTCTAAATACAATACAATACATCATTTGTCTCTTTTCTCAATTGACGCCTCATGCATCCACTTTATGCAAGATACCGTAAATAACTCTTTTGTCTCGTCTCTGTTGGTCGTAATTGTTCGCATCGCCATGCCATGCCATGCCATGGTTGACTGCTGCTGCTGCTGCTGGCTTTGTTGTGTCTTTTATCGTTGCTTCTTCTGAGTCAATGAATGATATAACAACTGATTATTTTCTCTCCTGAGATCTGATCTGTTACTCTATATGTGTTCAGATGCAAACTTTTCTCTTGTCGCCACCAAACCAACTGATCTGATCTCACAAACTGTCGATCCAATAGACTCTCTTCTCTCATCAATTGCTTCTTTTGTTGTTCTGTTGCGACTCGTCTCGTATCTGTATCCTGGCCGCGGCGTACATCTATTTTTTTCAACTAGTTACCGAGACATGAATTGATTGTGAAACGGACAGGCTCTTGAGTGGACTGGACCTCGGCTTGTCATCGTCTGCTTCTGCTTGTGTCACCGAGCACAAGCAAGCAGGTCTGGCAAGAATCTTCTGATTTTGTTCTGAGAATATCTAGTGGCATGTTAATCAGCCTCAATTAGCCCACATTTTCAACTTGAGTTATCTACCATCTCATGATAACTTGTCTTGCTTGATATCTTTACAGATTTATTATTTACCTATCTGTGTATTCGTTTTCGTGTCTCCATCACAAGAGTCTCTGTCCAACCAACAACAGATATAATATCACCTGAGCTGGCTGAGTGAGACTTGGCCACAAACATTTGGTCTTTGTTTGACCACTCCGTATGAAACGACCACATTCAAGCGCCTCCCAATTCATGGGCCAGTCAATAACTATCTATTGTATTGTATCAGCAACCAAACTTAGCCGCCATCCAACTAAACAACTCTTGCTCCCCTGATTATGACGACAGAATTTATCCTTCTTACTTTATGCTACCCTTTCTTTAACTTTTCAAGCGCCGGAATCAGCCTTCCGCGCCTCGAATCGTCATCATCGCTGAATCATTGCGTGTCAAGTCGGCCCCTGAAAGTCAATTAGCAAGCTACTGGAGCTACCGACAGTCAACACTCTACAGTAGGCAGTTATAGAACATTAACCATTGCCCAAGCGCTGATTTCAAGGTCGGACCTTGTTTCAACTCAAAAGGTATTTTTTTTTTTTTTGAGTGGTAATGTTAGATGACTGACTCGGTATGGTGTACGCGCTGTGTTAATGTTAATGTTAATGCTGGCCCCTTGTTGTCATAATCTCGCACGAGGCGCGTTTATGCTAAATTGCATGCAGACCTACCTGGGGTATTAACCCAACAACGAGGCCTAAACCTTGTAGCACTTGAAATGTCATTCATTACACTTTAATTAATTAACATCTAAAAATGTGTATACATGCATTCTGATTCAGCTCTACCTAGTGGAATGGCTACAGGCTCTCGTATCCGATTGATTCTGCCTACGGTATTCACTAGTCCAGGCACCTACCTTAGCATTTAGTAAACATTACATTCCAGCCCAACAACCCATGGAAGAGTTGTTCTGTAACTGCATGCGCGCGTCACCCCAACCAATCTCTTTTACTCAGCAAGGTAGTTTAGTTGTTGATTGTACTGTCACTGTCACTGTCACTCACTGACTCTGGGGTGTGTCTGTCCCTGGTTACGAACAAACAAACGTTCCCTCCAAGTCCCCGGGTTCTTCTCCCCGGTTCGACATCACCCGCTCGTCACACAAACTGCGGCTCCAAGCATAGCAAACAATCCTTCCAACCAAGTGTTTTTCATTTTCATCTCGCATGCATGTTCCTAAACCAGGTAAACACAGCGAGTATACGATTGATGCCAATAAGCTAGACCGGGCTGTACTATTAGCTGCTGAGAATAGATTTTCTACCATGCATTGATTGCTCTCAGCTACCATTCACTCAAAGACAGAAAGGAAAAACATAAGTTACTGAATAATCCATTATTTGTATTGTTTCTCATAGCTCCTTGCGCTGTGTAGCTAAAATGTCTTCCGTCTTATAAATACTATACAGTCTAGAGGCTTGAAGGGGGGAAGCGCGTAGTAGGGGGTATCTTCTATCAATCCTGAGTCCAGCCCAAGTGCTCTCAACACACACGGCCAGAGCATCGTATCGCTTTCCTTTCTTCCCCCCATTCCTCAATCCTCATCCAGTAGTTTTGTCTTGTACACCAATACAGAAATAGTACACGGGAATACCACAACATATCCCATTGCTGTTGGCCCTCCCGTGAGGGAGCCCAGGCCAAACAGCTATCCCAGATCCGATAATAATAATAATAAAGTAGTAGGGGGGGAAAAAGAAGAAACGAGAGAAGCTGGCCAGAGGGAAAACTGCGCAAGCAAGGGGGTAACCAAGAGTGAATGAGAAAACAAAAGCAAAAAAGTAAACAAAGTAAACAAATACCCCAAGTCTATATGCATGCATTGCCGAAATCAACATCTTTTCCCATCCGGTCCCAGTTTTTTGTGATCCCTTTCCAAAACCCTCGCATAAAAATAAACTCCAAAATATGTCCTCGTGGCATTCGGTCTTGTTGGCTCAAGGTTGTCAAGCCCCCCATGTCGCTTCGTCTCTCGGGTCCGTTTCGGTCACCCAATTCCAATTCAAGTATGCTCGCCAACCCCTGTCGTGCTGTGATGCGGTGATCTGAGACATGCCCATCAGTCAGATCTGCATTCCGATTCAGAACGCCCTTGACGTGAGTGGTGCTGAGAGTCCAAACTGGTTGTCGAGGGAGAGAATGTGGAGACCGAAGACGACTCGAGACGAGAGCCGGCAAGGATGGACGCTGTGAAGATGAAACCCGAAGACAAGAAAGAAAGAAAAACAAATCCCGTTTTTTGTTCCCGTCTATGTTCAAACGCCACGTTGCTGCCCAATAAGATAAAAACAGATTTCGCGTCGCCACGAATAAAATGTGGAAGAAGAAAAAAAGAAAATCGGCACTCATTCGAACCAATGAGTGCATTCGTTTCCCAATGAAAAAGCCCTTCCCTTGAAAATTCCGCTTGCTGCTGGGAAGCAAGGGATGGCTCCGAGCCGTTGTGTATATGGTTTTCGACAGGAATGTGTATTAAAAAAGTATATCCGGAACACATTAGAGTCAGGAGTAATTTGGCTCCATGACTGTTGAAGCTGATTAAATGGTGTCATAATTGTAAAAAGTCGCTTAAAGTCGAAGAGAAGAAGACAGGCGGAAGAGTAAGAAGTGCGCGTCTGCAGAGGAACGCAGTGTCATGTCGTCGCCGGAAAGGCCTAACCGCCAGCGTGGCCCGGCTTTGGCGTGGTCGTCAGTCGCATTAGGTTGGAAGACGTGTAAGGTTTATCCAACAATCCAAGCGAGAGAGCCTCTTATGAAGGTCTGGGG